>FXXK01000363.1:314963-333265 GCA_900184695.1 Betula pendula
AACTACCATCGTCTAAAGGTTGCTGACTATCTGTAAAACACCGAAGTGTCCCAAAGGTGGAAAGGAAACAAAGATCAAGTGTAAGTCCACCACTTAGTGAGATTAAAACACATGGGAACAGTCACATATAAAAATTGTCAACTCATAGGTTTGTAAAGATTTCCACTTGATAAGATCATTTCATCGTGTAAGACAATTATGACATTTGAAAGGTATCTCATTCACTACCATATATAATATACATGAATAACTTGAATATTTCATCATAGCTCAACTCCATATGGGCTATTCGGGCTCTTACCTCTCCGCGCTCGAGTTTGCGCGTTCTCGTAAGAACATCTGGTACAATACTGGTGCTCCAGATATTGCACAGCATACCGTCTGATACTAGTAGTTCAACTAAGTCCGACCTCGGGTGACCCACACTACTAGCATAGCAATCGTAGTAACCACCATGTAAACACGGTTGTGCTAACTACTGTTGGGGATTATGCCCTGAATCTCAAGTTGTAACATGTTGACATTGTAGTTTATAATAAATAAATGATTATTATTTATTGAATATATAATTGAGCATATTGCATATAATCTTGACAGTTACGCATTAATTGTGTGATTTACCTTAATCAGGCGAAGAGGATGCTTCAAGTTGATGTGTAGGTGTATAGGATGGTATACACTAAACGGACCAGGAGTTGTCTTTTCCATAAAAATACTGTGTCTAGGAAAAGACAATAACTCTCAAACTATTTATGCTTGTAATTCTAAATCCATAGTGAAAGCGAACTTAGATGTCAAATATCTTCACTTTGATGCATTGTGGATTGAGGCCATAAACATGGGTCAACATTATCCATATGTTAGGTGATCACACGTAGCACTGTGAGAAGAGTTTTGCTCAATAGGGAATTCAAATCCTTTTAGTAGAAAAAAAGTACAAGAAGTCCCCTTTTAATATGATTTTATTCAGTATTATTCTCAAGTATTTGATCAAAGCATTTTGGTAAGATTAACTCCAAAATAGATATATACTTGACTTGGTACTCACAAGAGAGAGAATAATAAGAGAATAGAAATCTTGTACACAAGGATTGAGGTAGAGATATAGTGTGATAGTATCATAGTCCTAATTCGTCTATGGAGGAATCATACTTGTAATAAAAGTCAAAGAGAACTTTGTTGACTTAATCAAGAATATTCTCCAGAGTGCAGTTACAATTATGTAGTGGTATTAATTATAATTAAATAGTGACTTGGGATAGTCAGAGACTAGTTGAGCTGAAAATATTTTTCTCTTTAGGTCCTTCACCAAGTTATTATAAATTAACCATGGACATGCCTTTATATTTATTGGGCGGGTTTTTTTTTATTCTATTAAAACATTAGGCTTGAATATTTAAGCAAGTTGTTTTAATTTAATTAAAAACATGGGCCAGAGAGAAAACTGTGTAGGAAATAAATAAGTAAGTAAGCTGGGCTTGGGATAAAACCAAAGCCCACCTTGCAGCTAAATGACGCACAGGCCAAGGATTATTTCTCTTGCCTTGTATGGCACCTTCTAGGGTTTCTACAAGGTGTGATGGAGGCTAGGGTTTTATCCCTAGCCATCCACCACCTTAGTGATAGTCCTCACATTGCTTTTTTTATTTCCTTAGTGCTTCTCTCAAGGATATAAATAGAGGACCTTGTACCTCAGTCAAAAACATTCCAACACAATTTTAAAGAGCTAGAAAGAGCTCACACTCTTGGTTATTTCTAGTCATTGGTGAGAAGATCTGGAGAAGTTCTTGAGGCGTTCATTGGAGCAAAGATTCATCAATATAGCCAAGGTGTGGCCCTAGTTAGCAAGTAAGTATTTTTATGTTCTTACTAGTTTAATTATTAATAGTTATGTTCTTCGCATATTCTTTATAAAGTAGATCTTGAGTAGGTGATACGCGCGAGCGCTGGACTTTAAATTTATAAAACCACTCGCAATAGAACAAACCTTTGCAGGATAGTTCTAAAAGAGGGTATCAATCCGCAGGGATTGTGGTGATTGTTTTGCTACAAAGTTCCTAGAAGTCCATCTAACACAACTCATAAAAAGAGATGTTTTTGGATTTTCAAGTAAAAACTAAAACAAGCATAAAATGATAACAATTAAGATAAACAATTTAAGATAAAGGTAGTAGGAAGAGTATAGGGATTTGATTTCATCTAATCCTCATACTACAAGCAAACTGTATCTAACATGGATCTTTAACATAAGCATAATATGAGTGTGTAAAGGTTGTTAACCCTACAACTTACTCAACATGAAAACACTTTCAAGAGAAAATGATAAAACATCTTCGTTTCGCACTAATCACCCACCTAATATCTACATGTAAGATAATTTGTGTTTCCTAGCATGCAATATAAAATCTCCTAATCGCTTAAACAATTCAATGGGAAAAGCATAAGATATCATAGGTTTACACTAAATTTTCTACTTACACTAAATTCACCTAAGTGTGGATTGAATCGTAGTCCCTAGCATAACTCATCAAACTCACATAAAATCATGTCAAATAGCATCATTGCATAGCCTATGTTCCCTCAATCAAAGACAATGGAAACATAAAATTCATTTAGGACAAAAAGAGTTTCTCATAAACAAGAAAAGGATTTTATCACAAATGGTATATCATGAAGAGCAATCTCTTAAGCTATACAATCATTATACAAAATGCATAAAATCCTAGCTAAACACAATCAACTCATAGCACTTTGGAAAAAATTACATCAAACCCAATAAGAAGATTAGTTACTCATGAAGGATTTGAGAATCTCCATTAGATTGGAGAAAATCACTTCCTAAAGAGTTTTGGAGCTATGGGTTGTGTTCTACCTACTGTCTAAGCAACAAAGAAATGTAAATTAAAATAGAAATTACACTGAAAATTAATACTCAGAACTCTCTGCCTCTCTCGGATCATTTTGCATATATAGAGAGAGAGACTTGAGATCTTTTTACAAGATAAGAAGAAGGTAAAAAATCTTGAATCCAAGTGGCTAGGAGACCTCTGAGGAGAGAATTCGGCGCCCATCATAGTCTACCAAGCTGCAAAAGTATATAAAAGATATCAACTTTCCATCATTTGTTGTCAAAGATATTTTCAGAACTGGAAGCTTCAATGGCGCTCGATCCCCAGCTGCAATCGATCCCTGGATTATGGCGCTCGATCCCCAGCTGCGATTGATCCCTGAATTGTGGTGCTCGATCCCTGAATTGATGATTTTGCTTGTATTTTCATTAGGTCCAACAAAATAAGATAAACACTAAAACATAACAAAACATTACATTATATTACAACACAAACTAAGGTTTAACATATGCAAGTTAAAAGGCTTGAATGTATAACATTTAACACTTATTCAACACTTATCATACCCCCAAACTTGCATAATGCTAATCCCTTAGCATTACAAAACTAAAAGCAAAATAAAGCAACATATATACAGCTACTATACTTCCTCTTTCGTGGGAAACATGATTGCATTTAGCACATGCAACAAGTCTTTTAAACCCCTAGCATAACTAGTGGACGAATGAAGTCTCGTGAGGGTTTAACAGAATGTTACCCACAAACATTGTGCGTGGCCATATTATCACAAAGAATAAAATATCACAAAAATCATGGTTCACATGTCAATAGCAAGCTTATACTAATAAACTCCATCTTCACAACAACTTAAGAATTACAAAATATAATTACTTACAAATGGCTAGCAGAGATTCCAAATATGTTCCAATTGGTGTAAAATGATACTAGCACATAGTTCTGAGGCTTCAAAATAATTCCCAACATAAGTAGCCAATACCTCAAAATTCATTGAAATTCCCTATCAGATGAAACAACCAGGGCATAGTTAATATTTACCGACCTTTGTTATATTTACACAGCTATTAGCTTAGCTCCATTAAGCTTTTCTAATTGACTCATGTAATGAGTGTTAGGCCAATGACTTCCAAACCAAATAGCTTTAGGGCACTAGATGTAGAGACATCCCTAAAGACTTATATATTCGAGTCAACAAGGCTATGAAGTCAAACTAGCCGTATCATCATTTTTTTTTTCATCATTTTATTGCCCAGGTTATCCATCTAACAAGTCACCTAATTGCATCTGAGATATTGAAAACAAACATATTTTCGTTAAGGCTCATACCTCACAAACCATGTGCCAATGTGTTCGTGATATTTCAAGCAGAAACAAATGAATTCTCAAAAGCCAAAAGCAAGTAAAAAGATTTAGAATTCCTAATTGCATGGTCATGTGTTCATCATCTTAAACTCACCAATGAAATGTAAATCAAAATTAAAGATCAACAAAATTCTAAGGAATAACATAAACATTTATTTACAAAAAAAAAAAAATAAATAAAATTGAACAAATTTATGAACAAGTGTCTATCCATACCTCCAAACTTAAATCACACATTGTCCCCAATGTGTATATACAATGGAAGCATAAAACTAGGGATAAAGGAAAACCTCATTGAGTAGGTATGGCTCTTTGCATAGCCCCAAACTTGGACTCATGAACACTCATCCTAAAAAAAAAAAACAAAAACAAAACTAAAAAGCAAGAGAAAAAATAACACATGAAGAAAATAAAAATGAATATTAAAAACAAATATGAATTATAACATAAAGAAGAAAAATGAATCTTACATTCCCGAATTGAATCACAAAACACTTTTCCTTTAAACAAAATGGCAATTAAAAGTACATTGTTGGATAGATATAGCAATGCTCTCAAAATACAACAATGTTATCAAAGTTCAAGGTCCAATGCCAAAAAATACAATGAAAAATGTAGATCATGGAGCAGGTGGTGCAAGTGGAAGACGACTCAGGATCTCCTAAAGTGTCGCTTCAAATGACTGAAGTGTATCCCCAAACTCGGCTTGCCTCTTGTGTATTTTCTATAATTCCTCTTGCAGCAGTTCGTACTCTGTGTGGGAGAGTGGGACTCTATCCTCTAGATGAACTGATGGCTCTCCTTCGGCCATCTCAACAACTGTATCATCCATCTCTACATATTGCACAGGAGCGGGAGCTCCTCTTTTCATATGGGAGGTACTTTGATTCCATTGTGCCAACCCGAACTCTGAAAAGGTAGTTGCAATATTGTCAGTGTCCTGGATTTCGAAGCCATTGTTGACAACAAGCTTAGTGACCAAGAAGGGAAAGGGTAGGGTCCTGTTGTCACCTAACAACCTTTTATCGACATATTCGTCCCAACATCTATGCATTTGGCTCCACATTAACTGTGGTGCTGAGAACCAATGTTTCTTGTAAAATGCATACAGAGTTACTAAGAACTCACCAATCCTATGTGTCTTATGTCCCAATGGGCACACGTTCTTCTTGAGCACCGTGTTCACCAACCAAAGTTTTGAAGGCAACTTGGCCTTACTTGTGCAATTTTTCTTCTTGTCAGCATATTCTCTCTCACACATGTCTTGCACAATCATGTGCACATCAAACTCAGAGGGGGGCTCAAAGAAGCACGGAGATGGGCACTCATGTGGGCAGCCAAGTACTTCCACAATGTCCTCTATGGTTACTTGAAATTGAACATCATCGATTTTAGGGGGCAACACCCCAGGTTGGTCCGAATCAAAAGTCATATTCTAGTAGAATAGACGGACAAAGCGCGGGTGGTACACATGGTACATGGGCTGGAGAAAGGGCATTAATTTCCTCTTCTTGAATTGTTGCCTTGCCCACTTCACATCTTTAATTTCTCGAAAGGCTCCTATGATGTCGAACTTGGTCTCAAGATTGAGCTCAAAGTGTTACCAATGAAAGTTGATGAAAAGACTATCCTCACCTAGTGTCCGAGAGGATGAAAGATGAGTGTTTGCCATGCAAATTTTTGTTGGGTAATTTTGACAAATACCTACTGTGCCAAACAAAAACATTCACCAAATGAAAAATTTTGGGAAATAAATCGGTGGGGAAGGAGAGAAAGGGGTTGGGGAAAATGATTCAATAAAAAGAAACTAAAATTAAAGTGAAAAGAGAAAGGAAATAAGCAAACTTACCAGAAAAATGGAGTTAGGTCAGAGAAGGGGAAGAGAACTGGTATCGAGCGCATGGGGAAATGAAAAAAATGAGGGAGGAAATGGGGTTTTAAACTAGTCACGTGACCTTCTGGGTCGATGGCGCTCAATCCCCAATCCTGATGCTCGATCGCCATTGAAATGATGGCGATCGATCCTCACTGTCTAGCGCTCGATTGCCAGTCTTTTATTGGAAGGATCGAGCACCAGATTCTGCACTTGATCTTCAATGGTGTGGATGGGATCGAGCGCCAGCTTATTGCGCTCGATCCTTACTTCAAAACTTTACCATTTCTTAGAATAAACAACTATATATATACATACATTATCCCAAATAGATGGGATCCATCAATCGATAGAATCTACATCTTCATTAAGCTCCACACCCTAGATGTAGGGTTTCAATCTCTAACCATTGACCTTAAAAATTTGGCCACTCTTCGGGTCTCTTAGCTCAACTGCTCCGTGAGGGAAGACTGATGTGACAATGAATGGACCATCTCATCTCGATTGGAGCTTACCAAGAAATAGGCTAAATTTGGAATTGTATAGCCATACTTTCTGATCCTGGATGAAAGTTTTAAGCTAGATGTGTTTATCATAAAATCCTTTGTTTTTTCTTTGTGCATCCGGGCACTTTCGTAAGCGTCATTGCGTAACTCTTCAAGCTTGCTCAATTGTAAGGATCCAGTTGATTTTATATCAAAATTGAATGTCCTAATGGCCCACCAAGCCTTGTGCTCCAAGTCAACAGGGAGATGGCACGCTTTGCCATAAACCAACCGGTATGACGACATGCCTATCAATGTTTTGAATGGTGTACGGTAAGCCCACAATGCATCGTTGAGTCGCAATAACCAATCTTTGCGATCCGACTTAACTGTTTTTCAAGAATGTGCTTGATTTCCCTGTTGGATAACTCTACTTGGCCACTTGTCTGAGGATGGTAGGGTGTGGCAACTTTGTGAGTGACGGAGTATTTGAGAAGTAAGGTTTTAAGAAACCGATTATAGAAATGCTTTCCTCCGTCACTGATAATCGCATAGGCGTACCAAATCGACTAAAGATGTTAGATTGAATGAATTTGAGTAACGAATCGTGACGTTAAATGTCATTGGTTCTGGTAACCACAGCTCGTTACCATTGGATAACATAGGTCTCCAACCTATTTGATATACCTCAAATCCAAAGAGGGTGGAACAGTGGTTCGCCATGAGTCTATTCTCCTTCACTAATTAAATCAAATGTTAAAATTTCTACTAATCCAATGATGGTGGTTCAGAAGTATCATCCCTGCGGGACAAATTGTTTTGAAGGATGTTATCATTTTATTCCACCACGCCTTAATCAATATGAATTTAATTCGCGTGCTAATATATCTAGGACGTCCCCAGTAGAATTCCACTCTGAAGACCTTTCACCGCAGTCTTATTGTGCAACTGAATAATGCGCTCCAGCAAGCTTTAATGTCGGGGCAAAAGGAGATTAAATGCTGTTGGAACTTCACTTTGAGGTACCACAGGCGGCCGTACGATTTTGTCAACAAAATCTTAAAAGAGCTGCAAGAGTCCTCTCAAAAATAGGATCGGATTTGCTTGAAGAAGTGGTCTCTTGCTTGCTTCGTCTAATGAAAAGCAATCTTACCTATGGCTAGGTAATTTACAATGTCGGCATACCATGGCACTTCTTTCGGAGTAATCTCAAACAGTTGCTCATCTGGGAAGGAATCATGAACTGGAATGAGAGAAGACTCGATAAAAATGCAAAAAAGATAGTCAGCCACAACATTGTCAGATCCCTTTTTATCTCAAATTTTCAGATCGAACTCTTGCAACAAGAGGATCCACCTAATTAAACGGGGCTTCATTTTCCGTTTTGCCATTAAATGCCTCAAAGCGGTATGTTCAGAGTATATGATTACCTTGGACCCCAAAAGATAAGAACGAAATTTGTTCAAGGCAAAGACAACTGCTAGCAACTCATCTCTGTAGTTGTACAATTCACTTAAGCGTCCAGCAGAGTTTTTCTAGCATAGTAAATAGCGTGAGGGGGCTTGTCCTCATGCAGACCTAAAGCTGCACTGACGGCATAGTCGAATGCATCACACATTATCTCGAACGGGAGATACCAGTTGGGAGTCTTCATAATAGGAGTGGAGGATAGAAGAGACCGAAGTTTCTCAAATGCCTCAAGACACGCTTCATCAAAATTAAAGGGAGTTTCCCTAGCAAGAAGATTGCATAAGGTAGTGAAATTTTGCTAAAGTCTTTAATGAAGCGGCAATAAAAGCCGGCATGTCCAAGAAACGAGCGAATTTGCCTCACCGTAGTAGGTGGTGGAAGTTTAGAAATTGGTTCCACTTTTGCTCTGTCTACTTCAAGTCCTCTTTTGGACACTATGTGTCCCAGTACAATTCCTTCTTGAACCATGAAATGGCTCTTCTCCCAGCTCAAGATTAAGTTTGTCTCCTTGCATCGTTTAAGGATGAGTGAAAGGTTATGGAGACATTCATTAAATGAAAGTCCAAAGATAGAGAAATCGTCCATGAACACCTCGAGAAAATTTTCCACCATGTCTGAAACAATAGACACCATGCACCTTTGAAAAGTGGCGGGTGCATTACATAATTCGAAGGGCATGCATCTATATGCAAAGGTACCAAAGGGACAGGTGAAATTCGTCTTTTCTTGATCCTGCGGATCAACGGCCACTTGATTATATCCTGAATATCCATCTAGGAAGCAATAGTAACTCTGGCCAGCAAGACGCTCTATGATTTTATCAATAAATGGAAGTGGGAAATGATACTTCCTAGTTATTGAGTTAAGTTTCTGGTAGTCAATACATACACGCCATCCCGTGGTCGTGCATTGTGGAATTAAATCACCTACCGAATTCTCAACTATGGTGATACCAGATTTCTTGGGTACCACCTGAATGGGACTGACCCATTTACTGTTTGAGATGGGTAAATGATACCCACATCTAGCAGTTTAACCACCTCTTCCATGATCACATTCTTCATTTTGGGATTCAATCGACGTTGCGCCTCGCGAGAGGGCTTAGCGTTATCCTCCAAATGAATGAGATGCATGCAAATGGAGGGGTCAATCCCTTTTAAATCCCCCACACTCCAACCAATAGCCTCTTTGTGTTCTTTGAGAACATCCAGTAGACTGCTCTGTTGGTCTTCTTGCAAATCAGAAGCAATGATGACCGAGAGAGAGAGTGTCATTAAAACCTAAGAAAGCATACTTGAGCTTTGCAAGAAGCGTTTTCAACTCAAGTTTTGGTGGAGAAATGAGGGAAAAAACGGGAGGAATGCCTGATGTAAGAGGTAAGGGCTCCTTTGGTACTCTTCAAGAAGGAAAGTTTATTTGCAGTGTCAAGCAAGGAATTAACCTCGCCAACATATTGCTCATCGAAGTCCTCAATATCAAAATGAGACAGGCAAACCTCCAACGAATCTTCTGACAAAAGGTAGGGGAGTGAGTCTTTAACAGTTTCTTCAATCATATCCACGAAGAAACACTCCTCTGTATTCGGCAGATGTTGAAAAGCATTGAAGATGTTCAATTTAACCCTCATGTTCCCAAAAGCTACTTCCATCTCCCCAGTCCTGCAATTTATGCATGCATTAGCCGTAGCTAAGTAAGGACGACCAACGATAACGAGGATTAGCTTAGTGGGATCAGGGACAGGTTCTGTGTCAAGAACTATGAAGTTTACTGGAAAGTAGAACTTGTTCACTCTTATTATCACATCTTCAACTATACCACGTGGCTTCTTAACGGATCTATTAGTAAGTTGTAAGACAACCGTTGTGGGTTTCAACTCTCTGAGTCCTAATTGCATATAAACCGAGTAGGGCAGCAAATTCACACCTGCTCCTAAATCAAGAAGGGCTTTCTCAATAGCATGGTCTCCAATGATACATGAAATGGTTGGAGCACTAGGGTCCTTGATCTTGGTAGGCACAGTGTGTTGAATGAGTGAACTAACTTGCTCGGTCAAAAGAATTTTCTTAGGACTACGACTCCTCATCCTTCGCTTTTGTCTACATAAGTCCTTCAAAAACTTAGCGTAAGATGGGATCTGCCAAAGGGCATCAATGATGGGGATGTTGATTTGAACTTGTTTAAAAATCTCCATCATCTCTTGAAATTTTTCTCCTTGCTTTCCAGCACGAGGAAGCTCTTTGAGACGTTCAGGGAATGGAGCTCTAGGCTCAGAAAATGTCTCAAGAGCAGTATCTTTCTTCTTTGTTGGACTCTGTGGGGTTAAAATTGGATTTGGCAGGAGTACATCCTTTCCCTTTCCTTCCTTTCCAACCTTGTTATCGACTACTTTTCCACTCCTTAATGTGGTGACCGCCTGGACTTGCTCGTGGGTAGTGTTGTTGGAAGCATTCCCATCAACCATGTATTGTCCCTTCGGGTTGGCCACTTGTTGGGAGGGAAGTTTCCCTTCTTTCCGCTGGTTAAGCGCATTTGCCAACTGTCCAACTTGTCCCTCAAGCTTGGCAATCGATTGAGAATGAGAATTCAGCAACTGAGTGTTTGGCTCAAGGTTGCCAAGAGCAATCAATACTTTCTCCTCAAAGGAAAAATTTCTAAGAGGATGAGCTAACTGGTATTAATGCTGAGGGGGTCGATAATTGGAGGATTGATTGAAAGACTGATTAAGAGGCATCAGGTGTGCTTGATTATGCAATCCTACGGAAGGTCCTGGATTTCCTGGAGTTGGTGCTCGCCAAGAGAAATTAGAATGATTTCTCCATCCCGAGTTGTATGAATTAGAATAAGGATCATTACCCGGTCTAGAGAAGGCTGCGTTCATTTGCTTGGGAGGAACTTCAGAAAATTTTCCAATGATACGACAATCTTTCGCCTGATGCGATGGACTAGAGCAAAATGAACATACTTCATGTGGAGTAGAAATGTGACTGACGGGTGTAGGGGAAAAACCAACTGCCATTATCTGATCAAGCTTTCAAGATAAAGTATCTACCTTAGAGGTTACCTCTGAAGGATGGCTTACTTCAAAAAGATCTTCATTTTTTTTATTTTTAGAAGCAGGTCCCCTACAACCGGATGATGTTTGGTGTAAAGAATTTTCATCAAGGTTTTCAAAAAGAGTCCACGCATCATCCTTAATTTTTAACATAAATGTACCTCCACATGAGACATCTACCATTTGTCTATGAGGCTCAGTTAAGCCATCATAGAAACACTGAACTTGCTACCACTTTGGGACAGCATGGTGTGGACAGTTTCGTAAAAGGTCCTTCATTCTTTCCCAAGTTTCGTGGAAAGATTCACCATCAATTTGCGAAAAGTCAGTGATGGCTTTCCGTATTTGATTTGTTTTCCCTATGGTAAAATACTTCTTTAAAAATTCTTGTTGCATTTGAGCCCACGAAGTAATGGATTCTTGTGCTAAGGAGTTTAGCCAATGCTTGGCTTTATCCTTAAGGGAAAACGGAAAGAGGCGCATCCTTAAAGCATCCTCGTTAAAATTCTGCAACCTTAGGGTTGAACATATATCAATGAATTCATCTAAATGCTTATAAGGATCTTCGTTATTAAGTCCATAAAATGATGGAAGCATTTGGATAGTGCTGGACTTAATTTCAAATTGGGTTGCCGTGATATTTGACAACTGAAGGCATGAAGATGGTGTATATGTGGAGCAAACATAATGATCCCTCAATAAAACAATTCGTTGTTCTTCAGCCATGTGTTCTACAGTTCGTGCTCTTAGATTTAAGTCTCTTTTGGTCCTTAGTTGTCTAAGAGTACATTCTAGGTCTAGGTCGCACAGAAAAATAGGCAATGATAATGAGCAGCGACCAAACATAAACTAACAAGTACTAATACGATATATACAGAACACTACAAAAATAAAAATAAAAGAAAAAATTCAGAAGGTACAAGTTTCTGTCGTGAATAGTAGCTTCAGTGCTACTGGTCTGGAGACTGGCGCTCAATCCCTACAGAAGGGCGCTCGATCACAGGTTGGCGATTGATCCTCAAATCTGGCGGTCAATCCCCACAATTCTGCAAAAACAAAAAAAATGCAGAAACAGAATATATGGACTAAATTAACTAAATGGATAGAATATACAATATTTACAGAATCAAACTAGATGTGATCCTAAAAACTTCATAAACAACCGTTTTAAAAACAATCCTCAGCAACGGTACCAAAAATTGATACGCGCGAGCGCTCGACTTTAAATTTATAAAACTACTCACGATAGAGCAAACCTTTGCAGGATAGTTCTAAAAGAGGGTATCGATCCACAGGGATTGTGGTGGTTGTTTGCTACAAAGTTCATAGAATTCCATCTAACTCAACTCATAAAAAGAGATGTTTTTGGATTTTCAATTAAAAACTAAAACAAGCATAAAATGATAACAACTAAGATAAACAATTTAAGATAAATGTAGTAGGAAGAGTATAGGGATTTGATTTCATCCAATATGCATACTACAAGCAAACTGTATCTAGCATGGACCTTTAACATAAGCATAATACAAGTGTGTAAAGGTTGTCAACCCTACAACTTACTCAACATGAAAACACTTCTAAGAGAAAATGATAAAACATCTTAGTTTTGCACTAATCACCCACCTAACATCTACATGTGAGATGACTTGTGTTCCCTAGCATGTAATATAAAATCTCCTAATAGCTTACACAATTCAATGGAAAAAGCATAAGATATCATAGGTTTACACTAAACTTTCCACTTACACTAAATTAACCTAAGTATGGATTGAATCGTAGTCCCTAGCATAACTCATCAAACTCACATAAAATCATGTCAAATAGCATCATTGCATAGCCTATATTCTCTCAATCAAAGACAATGGAAATATAAAATTCATTCAAGATAAAAAGAGTTTCTCATAGACAAGAAAATGATTTTATCACAAATGGTATATCATAAAGAGCAATCACTTAGGCTATACAATCATTATACAAAATGTATAAAATTCTAACTAAACACAATCAACCCATAGCACTTTGAAAAGAATTACATCAAACCCTATAAGAGGATTAATTACTCATGAAGGATTTGAAAATCTCCATTGGATTGGAGAAAATCATTTCCTAAAGAGTTTTGGAGCTATGGGTTGTATTCTACCTACTGTCTAAGCAACAGAAAAATGTAAATTAAACTAGAAATTACACTAAAAATTGACAACTCAAAACTCTCTACCTCTCTTGGATCATTTTGCATATATAGAGAGAGAGAGACTTTAGATCCTTTAACAAGATAAGAAGAAGGTAAAAAATCTTGAATCCAAGGGGCTAGGAGACCTTTGAGGAGAGAATTCAGCACCCACCATAACCTACCAAGCCACAAAAGTTGATAAAAAATATCAACTTTCCATCATTTGCTGTCAAAGATATTTTCAGAACTGGAAGCTTCGATGGCGCTTGATCCCTAGATGCGATTGATCCCTGGATTGTGGCGCTAGATCCCCAGCTGCGATCGATCCCTGAATTGTGGCGCTCGATCCCCAAACCTTCTTCAGCCCTTCAACTTCTCTTGATATACTTTAGGCCTAATGTTGATGATTTTGCTTGTATTTCTATTAGGTCCTACAAAACAAGATAAACACTAAAACATAACAAAACATTATATTACAACGCAAACTAAGGTTTAACATATACGAGTTAAAGGGCTTAAATGTGTTACATTCAAAACTTATCAGTAAGGAATAGATTTATTTTCCACTGCACAATTCTTTGATTTGCATGTTTATTCCCAACAACTACATCTAGTCTATTGGCTCCAAAAACAATCATAGAATACTCATGGACCATAGGGCTTTGCCTGTATAAACTAATCTTATCCTGTCAGTCTTTTACATTTAAGTATGACAAAATACTTACACGAACATCATTCATCTCATATTCTCAATTATTACATATGCATAAAAAGAAAAGTTCACATGTTCATAAAAGAGTTCGTGCAATAAAAGTCATGCATGTTTTGTTGATCATATTATAATAGAGAATGTTGTAACCATGCAATACATAACAATTTTCCTGTAAGAATCACTCACTTGAATCGTAGGGTAACTCCTCAACAAATACTCCACACTCTTCAAGATGGTCATCTGCAAACAATCCTAATGTTAGACAACTCTCCCGGACAAAAGACACTGACCTAGGACTCGATAATTGACAAAACAAGGTTCTCGACAGGGGTAGGATCGATCCTGGGATAGCTGGGATTGATCCTGAATTGGTCAGGATTGATCCTCCCTGTTGATGATCAATCCTAGCTAGTCAAGATCGATTTTGACAGCTTGGAAAATCAAGATCAATCTTGGACCAGCATAAATGTTTTTCGATGCATCCAGAATGCTCCCGACCTCCAAAATGACATATTCTAACCCTAGAACGACTCTTACAGCTTTTGGAACTTTTCTAAGGTCAATTTCTCCAAATCCTACAGTCAAAACTCAAAACAATCAGACAAACAACTCCAAAACAATTCTAGAATAATAAAATAATCACAACTTAACAATAAACACGAACTATGACATCAAAACATGACAAAAACTCTACTAACCTAAGAAATAAACAATAGTAAAAAACAACTCACAATGATGACTGGTGCAACCAATCATCATACTCACCTTACGGGGCTTAAAAACTCTCAAAACTAGCAAAGAATGAATAAAAGAATATTCGAACTGCACAACTGCGCTCCAACAGCATTTCCAAACCTTGGAATTCATGCAACTAGGTTAAGAGAAAGTTTATGATAAATATATAGATGTTACGGCTGCACTAGGGCTTCAGAAACCTGAAAATCACATTCTGACGCGATAAGACCAATCCTTATACTATTGGGATCGATCCTGGTGCTGACACGGCAGGAGGATCAATCCTCATGCTGAGAAGATTGATCCTCCCCTATAGAGGATCGATCCTTCAGGTCTGAAAATGACCTAGAGGTCCGAACCAACTCCAAAATCCTCCCGAACTTGCCCTGACTCGACTCCAACTAACCCCAAGGTCCAAAATACTCTAAATCATAACTAAAGTTAGGATCAGAGTATTACACCACATGACTAATTCCTTTACCACCTCTCTAAGTAAACCTAAATATATAAATAGAGAAACATAAGGAGGAGTAGTTGTTGTGAAAACTATACGTAGGGATATTGTAATATCCCAAATATTAAAAAGGGTTAAATAAGCCTTGTTTAGGTTTAATAGGAACGATATGGTTTGATAAGGGAAGAGTTTTTGACTTTCTGACTCAACCGATTGTTTGACGTTGTGTCGCGTAGCACCATTCAGCTTTCTTTCAGATTGTGTGTTAGATAGTACATTGAACATTTGCCTTAAATGCTACAACTTTCGACAAAGTACACCTCGAATGTTTGATGCCTGACAGCACTGAAAAATAACCCTCAGCTTTATTTCACGTGTGTTCACCCCCACCCTCGTCTCTTCAGCTCATTTATGCCCCTCCATTAGTGTGTTGACAGTGTGAAAGTGAGAGAGTAATTTGGAGGAGTTCTTGGTCTCTTATTCTTCCTAAGGAGGTAACTTTCCTAGCCTACCTTGTTGTTATTAGTGTTGTAAGGTTATTATCTATTGCTTACCTACTGTTTAGTTAGCCTTGCAGTTTAGCTTTGAATCTTTAGTTAGTTTTAGCTTAAACATTAGGTTAATGATGGATTAGTAGTTTAATATTGTTGAATGTACCATGTTTTTCATGAGCATGTTATTGAAGTTCATTACCACGTTAGAGACCATGTAAGGACATTAGATCGTGTTAGAATGAGGTTTGATAGAGATTTTGGTTCGGAATGGGTTTTTGTCCAAAACCAAATGTTCGACCTTCCCTAGACGAACATTCGATGTCAAAGCAAAATGTTTGACAGCCAGGCAATAAGCCTATTTTGAATGATTTAGGACTTAAGGCCTTTTTAGCTCGGAGATAGAAGTAATTGTAGGTATTTTCTCAAATTCCGAGGTTGTGAAGCCTCAAGGAGACTTTGTGAAGAAACACTACAACACAAGTGAGTAAAAACTTACATGGATAATTATTATTAATGTCATTTTGCATAGCATGAATATTTTATGTATCAAACATGCATGTTTACAACTCACATCAAATACATTTTGGAATGATGTGAACTCTATTTTATGAAAACGATTGATGAATAATAAAATAAAGAAAATGATGTGTTTGTAAATGTATGCATATAAAAGACAATAAGATTAAATTGCATTGTACGACATAGTTTATCATCATGTGTGGGATAACAGTCATGGGCTTAATATTATACAGGTTGGCCCTATGGTTAAAGAGATTTACTGTTTTGTTTGGTCGTGGATCAAGTGGTTGTTTTATGACCAGCACATCATGTACGGATGAGATCACGGTTATGACTTTGTTAATAGCGTGGGCCATCCGAGGTCGAACTCAGTCAAACTACTAGTATAAGACAATATGTTATGCAATATCTGGGGCACTGATGTTGTACCAGAAATTCTTTCGAGAACGAGCAAACCCAAGTGGAAAAGGGTTAAGGGCCCGAGTATACCATATGGCGCTAAACTATGTGTAACGCCCCAGAAATTTAACTAACTTGTAGTTAAATTCATGGTTCGCCTCCCAGCCTTAATTATCATATTAAAACTCAAGGATATCTCTATTTTCCTTGTGAAGGGAGAATATGTAAAAACACTGGCTTAGGAATCACTTTATACACAAGATTATCCATTAAAGAAAGGATAACCCAGAGTATAATGTCCATAAGACATTCAAAACAATTAACTGGTAACTGTCTAAATTTCCTATTTTAGCCTTTATCAGAGTATACAACGGAACAGTTGATCTGAGTATATTATAAATAAAGAATTCTATCATCAATAAATAGGGACACAGAGCTTTACATTTAAGAAAAATCAAACCTGAATACATCAGCTGTCATACTATCATCATAAAACAATTGGAACTTCCCAACAAACAGTTTCCTGAAGGGATTGTAAAATACTAAAGTATTTTACAGACAAGAAGTAACTGAGTAAGTCGGCTGACTTAGTAAGCAAGTTATTTAAAAGACGTGGGGTATATTAGTACAAAAGTGATCTATGAATTATGCATGATATTTTCACAAAAGACGAGTCTAATCTCGGATATTATACTCTTGATAAAAATAGCATTTTTACTTTTTAAAAGAATAAAGAGCATAACCTTAGCGATTAAATATCTTCTTTTAAATGCAAGAAATATGCCACATAAGTATAAGTAGTCGTATATTTGACAATATGGTCTATTTGAGACATTACTCTCGCTCAATAAGGTTAGCACGTCCAAAAGGACATTTGGTACAACTCCCGGTGCTCTAGCCATTGCACAACTATCGTCTTACACTAGCAGTCTGACCGAGTCCGACCTCGAGTGGCCCACACTGATTAGCTAAGCCGTAACTAGTGACCCACTCAATGAATGGTGCGCTGTCACAAACTAAACCATTGGATCTAAGGCTCTCTCAATAACACAAACTCTTTTTTACTATAAAATCAACCCGTAATAATGGTAAGCCCATGGCCATTATTCCGTTACGAGATGATGCAACCATGTCATACGATGCAAGTATTATTCATTGATTCAAAAATGGAGTATATAAGCAAATAACATCTCTTCATAAAAATGGTAAGCTTGAACATAACGTGCTTAGTCATCTGACATATCGCACTACAAAAGTCGTAGTTTCATTACTCAGTTAAAATACTTACCTCGATTGCTCATCCGATGCTTTGGACATACTGAAATCTCTTGTTAACTGTAAAATAACCCAATAATATGCTAAGAACGTAATTTTATGCTAATCGTGGAGTTTTTGTGTGCTTTTTTGTCTAAAAACCTTAATTTGGCATTTCTGGTCACCATCGAACGTTTGATCAAGAACAGTGGAACGTTTAATACATGGCCAGAATGCATAAAAGTCTAAAAACTCCTATCAAACATATCTACAACTATTTTTAGACGTAGAACATCATCCAATAACATCAACTAATGTTAGAGAACGTACAAAATATTTGTTTAAAGAGGTGAACACAAAGTTATCAAAAACCCTTTGAAAAATTATCATAAAAGCCTTTAAATCACCAAGACATAGTTTTGAAATCATAAACATAACCATAGCTTGTACAAAAAA
>FXXK01000363.1:333549-441810 GCA_900184695.1 Betula pendula
AATTTATAGGGAAAATGGGTGGGAGATTTATTCCTCACGAAAACTCCATTTCTGGAAATGATCGAATGTTTGATACACTATATCGAACGTTTAATCTATTTATATCAGTGAATCTAGGGTTTCCCATTAAACGTTTGATGAAGGCATTGAACATTTGATAAAAGCACATCGAACGTTTCATAAAAGCATCGAACGTTTGATGTTCGTACTGACACCTTCTGAGCATTTGCAGAGAACATGACTGTACTTTCCAAGATCAAACATTGGATGATGAACATCGAACGTTTGATAACCCAATTTCTGAATAAAATATTATTTAAAAATCTTCATAAAAATGGTTGGGTATTTTTAAATCAAATTTTTGTCAAATAATATGAAATTCTTCTTTTGAAATTTTTTTTTTTTTGGGCATTACACTATGACACAATTCTCTCATTACAAGCATATACTATTTTTATATTGCATCCATTGTCAATTGTTGAACTGTAACCTTACATTGCTACATGTGATTTATAAACATCTGAGTTCACCATATATGATAACATATACGTCATATATATTTGTACTCACTAATGCTGCAATAGTTTTCTTACTAGGTTTCCTTATTGCGCTAACAAGCAATCAAACTACGGCAGCAATTATATAAAATGGTTGTGAACTTACATTTGTATCTTTTCCACCTGTAAAGCATATATTGTTTTATAGATAGTGTAGTTGGTGATGGATTTGGAGAGGCACTAGGTGCTTTTGAAGGATATAATTATGATTATTTTTTAGAAATTGGATTCTATTTGGCTGAAGGATATGTGGGACAAAGAAGGAGATACTCGCTTTGATATGATTGAGATTATCTTCATGCTTTATCTTTTGAAGACTAGGCCTTAAACTTGAGTTTTTTGACTTTAAATTTAGCTTATAATACTTGAATTATTTTGATGACTGGTCTTTGACCGTACATTTGGAGACCCATTATCTATGTTATGACGCTTTAGTTTACTCTTGTGATATTTAATGATTGTGGGTTTCAAATTAGTAGCTATCTCTGTATATATGTGATAAATCTTCCGCTGCAGACTCCCTTCAGAGAGTGTGAAATCCTTGAGTCTTATCTCTTGTGGGTTGAGGCTGCCAAAAGAACCATGAAGTTAATTATCAGTTAATTAATTTCACTGGGGCGTTATAAATATAGAAAAATATTGAGAGCTAAAACTCTCTCAGAGTTTATATTCTCATTTATGCCTCTAGTTTATTCTCAAAGTAATTGAGGATAGTTGTGAACCCACACTCACGGTAATATTCAGTCATTAAAGAGAAGACTTAAAGTTTCAAACAAGTCCCCAAGAACAAGTGCTAGCCGTGTTCATCATCAACATGCAAGAAGAAAATCAAGAAGATTCAAATAGCCCTACATGCCTAGTAGAGGCCAAAATTCCATGTAAGTACCATGTATTTGTGTATTATTTTGATAATCTAGCCTTATTTATCTTGAAGCAATGATCACTTTAAGATTATTTTCTGTTGTGTATGTTTTCATATGCATGATCCCAACATGAGTATGCAAAGAGAATGCAATATAATATTTCTGTTGTTCTAATCTTCCATAAAAATAAATAAAAATAAAAATGTACTTTGCATGGAGAGGAGACTGAACCCAAGTTTAGACTTCCCACACCGATTGCTATCCAATACCGATCAGAAAAAATATGAAACAATAAACAAATTAATAAAAGATAGGGGAAAATATCTTTTACCTTACTGAAGTATCCAGCCATTGGCATTTTACCCCCAATGTTTAAAAAGTGACAATCGACCTCCCCGAAGTATTTCACGTTGGCAAAGAATACCCTCCGTCCATTTTTTTTGTTATTTTGGACAGAAGTCAAGTCACGTGCAAGGCACATGACTTTTTCTACCTAAATGTTCCAAAATGCCCTCTGGGCGGTAAAGTGTCCCCAAAAAAAAAAGTACAAAAACTTAAATACAAAATAAAAAGAAATAAAAACAAAAACAATCCAAAACAAAAAAACAAAAGAAAAAATACAAAATTAGTCTATGTGATTAACCTAAATTACAAATTACTCTATGTGGTATAAAAAGAAAATGAAAATTCAAAGGTCCTCGGGGTAGGACAAAATAACAATTTAGTCCCTGCAGTCAAATTCCGTCAAAACACTTAACGAATTTCGTTAGGGTGCCACGTCATCACCAATAAAATGTTGATACGTGTCACTCTTATTAAAAAGGAAAAAAAATACAAAATCAGTTCCTGTGATTGGCCTAAATTACAAATCATTTTTTGTGATTAAAAAATAATTTAGAGTTCTAGAAGGCTGCCTTTGACAGAATTTGATTGTTATGGACTAAATTATTATTTTAGCCAATTCTGAGGACTTCTGAATTATTTTTTATATCACATAGAGTGATTTGTAATTTAAGCCAACCACAAGGACTGATTTTGCATTTTTTTCCCTATAAAAAATATAAAACTAAAAAATCAAACTTTTTTTTTCAAAAAAAAAAAAAAAAAAAAACAAGGTGGCTGCCTGTTGGCAACCACCCTTTGTGGTGGCGAGCCACCCCTGGCCCATGGGGGTGGCTGCACACCACCCCGACCACCTCTGGGGTGGCTCGAGGGCCACCCCAGAGTTGGGGGTGGCATTCGGACCACCCCATGGTGGCTGAGTTCTAGGGTAGTTGGGGTGGCGTGAGGCCACCCGGGCACCTCTGGGTTGGCTCGTTGGGCCACCCTACGCTACCCTAGAGGTGGCCGCGTTTTATGCGACCACCCCCAACTCTGGGGTGACCCACGAGCTACCCCAAAGGAGGCCGGGGATGGTCACGCGCCACCCCTAGCCCAGATCTGGGGTGGCATGTGGCCACCCCAACAACCCTAGAGGAGGCCACGACCACCACCAGGGGTGGCTCAAACACCACCCCCAACTCTGGGGTAGCCCGCGAGCCTAGCCCAGATATGGGGTGGCATGCGGCCACCCCAGCTATCCTAGAAGTAGCCGCGTTTTACGCAGCCACCACTAGGGGTGACTCGAACACCATCCCCAACTCTGGGGTGGCCTACAAGCCACCCGAAAGGTGACCGATAGCGCGTGGCCACCCCCATGGGCCAAGGGTGGTGGTGAGCCACCCCTAGCAGCCTCTAGAAGTGGCTCGCATGTCACCCCCTCCACCACCACACCTTTGTTTTTTTTTCTTTTTTCTTTTTTTTTTTGGAAAAGAAAAATTGATTTTTTAGTTTTATATTTTTTAATAAGGAAAAAATGTAAAATCAGTCCTTATGGTTTGCCTAAATTACAAATCACTCTCTGTGATATAAAAAATAATTTAGAAATCCTCAAAGTATGCTAAAATAACAATTTAGTCCCTACAATCAAATTCTATCAAAGGCGGCCTTCGAGAACCTCTAAATTATTTTTTATACCACAAAGAGTGATTTATAATTTAGGCCAATTACAGTGACTAATTTTGTATTTTTCTCTTTTTAATAAGAGTGACACGTATCAGCATTTCATTGGTGATGACATGGCACTCTAACGAAATTCGTTAAATGTTTTGACGGAATTTGACTGCAAGGACTAAATTGTTATTTTGGCCTACCCCGAAAACCTTTGAATTTTTTTTTTTATATATCATAGGGAGTGATTTGTAATTTAGGCCAACCACATAGACTAATTTTGTTTTTTTTTCTTTTATTTTTTTCTTTTATTTTTTTGTTTTTATTTCTTTTTTATTTTCTATTTAAGTTTTTGTACCTTTTTTTTTTGTGAGACTTTACCCCTAAAGGGCATTTTTGAACATTTAGGGAGAAAAAAAGTCACGTGACTTGATTTCCGTCCAAAATAACAGAAAAAATAGACATCGGATATTCATTGCCAATGTGAGATAGTTACATTTTGAACATTTTAGACTAAAATGTCAATGGCTGAATACTTCAGTAGGGGTAAAAGGTATTTTCCCCTAAAAGATATTACTGTCAAGAAGAAAATCCAAAATATGACCGTTAGCTGTCCAAGACCTAGAAAGTCAAAAGCAGGAAAAGTATCTATAAATACAAACTTAGTGGCCCAACTTGGCCTTTTCACGATCCATCCTTGCCGTGTCTTATGAAGTTTGTGAAATCAAAGAAAAATTGACACAAGGAGCCAAAAATAGGTACATGGATAATGGAGTCTATCTCCAGAAACTGACTCAATCATGCATACCACCTCATCAACATTATGAAGCATTTGACTCGATTGCCTAACAAAATGCCAACGGTTCCTTCCACCAAACTACTTTTTCAATTGACTAGGAATAATGGAAAATACTTGGACCATCAGCTTTGTGTTACTTTGGAAGATCATCAGACCCCATGCCCCCTTGCTGTTTTTAGATCATGGGAGTGTTGTGTTTCAATTAAATATTCATGAAATCTTGGTGGAGCAGCAACATTCACCAACTTCTAGATGTATGCATACATTCATGCACATGTATTATATATATACATATATTGGGTTTGGAACAAACAGACATGGCATTATAGTTCAACACGCAGAGAGAGAAGTGCATAGAGACAGATGCTTTGATTGAATCTGATCAAAGGAATGAAAGGAAAAGTGAAAAAGAAACACAATGGAATAACCATCATTCTGCTGCAACAAAGAGCAAAACATCACTGCATAAAGAACAGAAGGACATGATCATTGATTCAATAATGCTTTAAAGGCTAATACGAAATTATAATCATTCAATAGTAGTAATCAAGAGAAAATGGAAGATTAAAAAAAAAAAAACAAATTACAATCATGTATTGAACAGACAGCTCACCAGTCTGACACACGACTGTACAACAACCTCTCTCTCTCTCTCTCCCTCTCTCGCTCTCTCACTCTCTCTCTCTATCATTAGACATGTTTAAAGGGCTGAAGGCACCTTCTCTCAATCCTTGAATAGCCACACAGCCAAACCTTCATGATCTTTCAGGGCTATCTCCAATTCAATCCTTCAATAATATTAAAAGCTTTTTCCAGAAAAACAAACTTTGAGATCTGTAGTATTTGATGAGTTACTGAAAGGATTAAGTCTGGCTGTGAGAATGCAATAATTCACCCAAATAAAACGTTTGTCAGTCCTTTGCTTGGAATGTCTCAGGCACATGGCTCTCTGTATCCCCTGCCTTGTTTTCAGAGTCAGCTGGACCAGAAACTTCCTTCATGGAGTCAATATCCAAGCTGGCTGTACGGCTCTTTCCATTCCTTCGATCCTGAAAAGAATTGTAAAAGCCAAATATGAGTTTCTCATTAACTCCTGTATTTTGATGAGCATAGTGACAGGATTTAAAAGTCCGTTGTCAACAGAAATTTTACATTCGGCATAAATTCAGTGAATATTGTAATTAAACTGGAAAAAGTTCACAGAGGACAGACTCAAAAAGCAAAGCAAGCTAAGTAAAAGTGTACTCTCATTCTAGAACTAAACATGATATAGAAATCCCACAATAAATCTAAGAGTTAATCCACAATGAAAAGACTATTCACTACTATCTCGAATTGCTAAAATAAAAACCATTACTCAAAACAAACAGAGATGAGATACTCAAACTCTCAACACAAGAACAGAACTGCAATACTCTAGACACTGTATGGGACTGTAAAATATTTGGTTATGTTTGATACGTGAAATGTCTTTTCCATTAAAAAAATAAATAGCTTTTATTAAAAATGAAAAGTGGTAAAATAAAATAGCATTGAAATAATCATTTTCATTCATAAGGGAATGTCTATTCCTTAAATTGAGGAATAGCTAATCCTCTCAAGCTCATCGAATGTCCTAAACTTAAAACATTGATGTGTGACTTCAGGCTTCAAATCAATGTTGAAATCAAGCTTAAAGTGAAACACAAGCTTGAAATTAATTCTCTTATCAAATTAAGGCCAGCTCAACCCGAGCTGAAGTCATTAATTATTTCTCAAGTTGAGCCTAAACATGAAACTTTGAGCTTGAAATCAAGCATAGCTCAGCTCAAACAAGTAAAAGCTTGCTCAGCTCACCTCGTTTGAAGCCCTAATGCTCTAATACTGGAAACAAATGCGCATATTTCTAAAACTTCAAAACCCAAACAAAGATAGTCAAAAGAGAAAGAAAAAAAAAATCATTCCAGGAAGAGCATTGATTTGCACCTCGCGAAGTGGATACTCATCAGCTTCAAGCATACGTACGACCTGACTCATTTTGGGTCTCTTATCTGAATCAGGATCAACACATCTAAGTGCTACCAAAAGAGCACGTTTTAGAGCACGAGTGGTGGTTTTAACTTCAAGGTTTGGGTCCAAAACTTCCTCAACTCTTCTTGTTCCTACCATCATCTTTAGCCACTCAACAAGATTAACCTTCCAGAAGCACAAAGAAATGTTTATTAGAAATCTCACAGAAAATAGTACATCTAAGCTATAGCCCTTGTGCTTCGATACATATTTTAATATGTGGATAATTTTGATAAGCAGTAAGAATCAGCTTGAAACCCAGGGGGAGAGAGAGCCAGAAGGGGTGGGGAGCTGTTAAACTTTACATGCTCAGTAGTAGACAATTATTTTAAGAATTGGGTACCTCATTAGCAGGCCGGCCATAGTCCACAGGGTCCCTTCCTGTAACTGCTTCTAGAAGGAGGACACCGAAGCTATAAATGTCGCTCTTCTCATTTAACAAGCCAGTATTAGCATATTCTGGTGCCACATAACTGAAATTCACAAAAGAGACCAGCTTCTAAGCCCCCATCATCTGAAGAAGTTTTATTAGCTTATAGATTAAAACTACAGTAAATCATATTCTACACATACCCAAATGTTCCCATTACTCTAGTCGTGATGTGACTTTCTCCAGAATCCAAGAGTTTTGCCAATCCAAAATCAGAAACCTTGGCATTAAACTCATCATCAATCAGAATGTTGCTTGATTTTATGTCTCGGTGAATAACTTTTGGTTCTATTGCTTCATGTAAATAAGCAAGCCTGCAACCCAATGTGTTAAGTCATTTTTCTATTACATTCCAAGTACCACTATTAATAATGTCTTGAGTGAAATCAGAAGACGGAAGAATAAAAAAAATTTGTCATAATTTTGAAGGCCTGTACAAAAGAAATACCATAACTAGCCACAATATAAAAAAGTCACGGAAGAAAACGAATTATTAAAAATAATAAACTGTCTATTCTGAAATTATATTTGTTCAGAGTTAAATTCTCTACAAGATGGGTATTTAAATCTGTTAGATGAATTATTTGGCACCAAAAATGTAAAAAAAAAAAATAAATTATGATATCTGAAACTATTTTTAGTTGAAAGATTAACTTACGCTTTAGCAGTACCAAGGATCACCTTCATGCGTGCCTCCCAAGTAAGGGTGCCATGTTGGCGCATTGCCCCATGTAGCCATTGTTCTAAGTTCCCATTATTCACATATTCATACACCAGCATCCTATGTAATAGATATTGGATTTTTAAACCAGCTCAAACTATTAAAGATAAAAAGATTGGAGCAGAACTTGGAAGCATTGGCAGGAAAGTATAATATGTAAGGGAATCTAAATGACTCAATCAAAAAGGTAAAGGAATGTTACCTGTGAACTCCTTCAATGCAGTAGCCCAGGAGTCGAACAAGATTCTTATGACGAACATGGCCTATGGCCTCAACTTCAACCCTAAATTCTTTCTCCGCCTGTCCCCTATGTACCCAAGTCACAATAAAATCATGAAGAAATTTTTAACAAAAGCATTAGAAATTAAGAGAATGTGCCATTAAAGCATCCTTACAAGTTATTAAGAAGTTTCTTCACAGCCACCTCAGTTCCATTAATCAGTCTCCCCCTGTAAACAACCCCATATCCACCCTCACCAAGCACATTTACTGCAGAGAATCGATTTGTTGCAAAATCTAGATCCCGAAGAGTAAACCAGTGGCCCCACCCAAGATGAGAAAATTCTGGCAAGCCAATTAAAGGAGAGGCTGTCACAGGTCCTCCATACGACAATGAAGAGTGCTTCCTAGCAGTCCCAGAGCTTCCTTCTTCCCATGACATTGAACTTAATCCTCTCTCATGATGATAAGTTGAGCTGCACTGACTGATGTTATCAGGATCACTCGATTTGCTTGGGGCCATATGAGCTAATGTTTTCTCGGAATTCTTATCACTTGGCTTATCATGGATTGAAAGAAATAAACTTTCATGAGAACTCTGAGTTCCAACCCTGTCAACCTTGATATCTTTTGAAACATTTGGTATTTGGGAAAGAGAGAATTTGTCCATGGATCTCCTAGACTTCCTCCGAAATGTGACCCATACAGATAAGATACAAAGAATTAAAACTATAAATGCACCAACACATATG
Organism: Betula pendula; assembly: GCA_900184695.1. NCBI lineage: Eukaryota > Viridiplantae > Streptophyta > Magnoliopsida > Fagales > Betulaceae > Betula > Betula pendula. The sequence goes on from FXXK01000363.1 coordinate 341,929, forward strand.
CAGATCAAAACCCATAGTTTCAAACCCAAAAATGGTATCTTTTTCGATAATTCTGTATTCAAAGAACTCTCAGACGACATATCTGATCCCCCCCGACTTCTCAAACTCACAACCGACTTGATCTGCTTAGTTTCCGTACCAAAGAGACATCCCCACCTGGGTACCAAAAACATGTTATCAAACTCCGTATACATGAAAATGGCTACACATCTAAATCTTCTATGTTCTCCAATGGTTTATCAGTTACAGAAGAATAAAATTTCGATCAACTCTAATGTTTGAGACTAAGGATGTTTATCAGTTGGTCTTGAGCGAGTGCAACGTAAACCTTGGATTGTTTACACTTTGTTATGTACGGTAGGAGTCCTATACATGCTACAATATTTTATGTATTCCGATTTATTTTACCAATCAAGGTTTTCTTACAAACAAAAATGTGAGGATATTATCATTCACCAAGAATACCATATTGCTCACACATTCCTAATAATCCTCCTAAGTACGGATCTACGGGAGGTCATGGGGAATTGTAATTTAGAATTATATCCGGCCAATGGAAAAACATCCTGGTTACGCCCCTCTTGGAGATGGCTTAATTTGCACACATTAAAAAGAATTAAACAGAAAATAAAACTAAGAATCTGAAGAACATTTAAGGAAGTTTGATAACATCTATATTGATAGCTTAATGAGAATTTAAAGCTATAAAACAAAGTATTAGCAATATTTCAGAAATTTGAAAAATCAGGAAAACCCTGTTTGCATATAAGTCATACTATTCAAAGAAGGTCATAAATTGCACATTTCACGAAAAATCAAACACAAATCCAAATCTATCAAAAAGGAATAAAATGGAAGCATCACTTATTATCCAAGTAAGAGATGGATAAAGGCGAATGTGAATTGCAAAAAAAAAAAAAATTTAAAAAGTGAGTTGAAAAAGATAAAGCATTTACCTTTAATGGTGATCTAAGTTAACCCCCTTGATCTTCTTCCTTGAGAACCCAGAGAAGCAAAGGAAGGGCTTCTTTTCGAACCAACAGAGACTCAATAAGCATAGATAGGCCAATGTAGAGCTCAAACAATACAAAGCTCCAAAAACCCAGATGCCCCAAAAAATACAGTTGGAGAGGAGTAGTTTAGAAGTAGGGATTGTGGCCTCAGGTGGGCCAAAAAGAGTTCAAAGAATGATTAAAAAAAAAATTGGTGAGGAAGGCCAGACAAAAATCTAATCTTTGAAGGGAAAGTGAAGAAGAAGAGAGAGATGGGATGGATTTTGGGACAGAAAAGCAAAGGTGGGTAAAATGGTTGGTGGGTTTTGTGTATATGTGTTTATAGATTGAGGAGAGAGGGGCCTCAGCAAGCTGGAAAGCTTGGTTTGCAATGGAGGAAACCAGAGAGAGAAACAGTAAAGGGAAAGCAAAAATAAAAGTGAACACGAGTGACATTTATAGCTGGGCAAGAAAAATAAATATTGAATAATAAAAGTAAAGTGGGAAAGTGGAGAGAGAGAGAGAGAGAGAGAGAGAGATAGAGGGGGAGAGAGAGAGGGTCAACCGAACAGGAGGGAACTCCAAATCTAGTCTTCTCGGAGGTCTACTTACCAAACTGTCCTTATGTCTTAAAGGAATTCCTTTCAAATATTTATTAAAATTTCTTTTTTCATAAAAAATTATCATAATATTCTGTCGCTTCATAAAATTAAATATAAGACTTGGATTTTCTTTTTTCTTTTTTTTTTTTGGCATTGACAGCTTCATTGCTTTGTCAGTAATGGCAGAATTAGAAATTTAGGTTTGGTGTAAAATTAAAAAGAATACTTTTTAAGGGTAAAAAATTAATTTTATAAAGTAAACATGAGAAAATTTTAAAATTTTGGAGACTACTACCCACCTGTACACCTAATTCTGCTCCCCTATTTGTCAGTGCTAAGTTCAATTTTTAGCAAAGTTTGTGGGTAATAAGATCACTTTTCTTTTTAAATGTAACTAGAATCCTTCCAGGATTTGGTTTATGTGTTATTAAAAAATAAGAAAAAAATTAGTTACAAACTGATTTATAATTAATTTATATAAATTATTTTAATAAAATAATATGTATCTTTAAGTATATGAAAAATACATATTTTTTTATTAATTATTATTAAAAAAATAAGTGAGAAATACATGCTATTAAAAAAATATGTGCCTCTCATATATTTAGGACCACATGTCACTTTATTATAGTGGTTTGTATAAATTAACTACAAACCAGTTTGTATTTAATTTCTGTCCTTAAAAAAATTACAAGAAATTTTGTGTAATTTTTTTCAAAATTCAGATTTAATTTCACTTTTTTTTTTATAAAAAATTTGAAATTGAACCTAGACCTTTGAAAAAATTGAAGGAGAACTCTTATAATTCTTTTTTTAAAAAAAGCACATAAGGCAAATCCGAATTTAAAATAGGTGATTGTGAGTATGATTTGTCCCAATCCATCATTCTAGGATAATCCAACTTAATTACAAGGATGATAATTTAATACGCTAAAACTTGCGCTTGTAAAAAATTTGAAATTAATACATATGCTTTTGAAAAATACGATTTATTACCATATCTATTTGACATATAATGCTAAGTCTTTTTTTTTTTTTTGACATATAAGCTACCATTATGAACAACATAAAACATCATTGCGTGCATCAATATAAAAAAATAAGCATTGATGGGATTGTTGTGCAGTCTATGCTTTCATAAGTACAAAGCTTTTCATCATTATTTCCTTTAATGATACATCGAAGAACGAGAGACAAAGAGATATAATGCATTTAATATTAACACTTACAAAAAAAAAAAAAAAACCACACAAAAAAACAAAACAAAAAATATTAAGGAGAATTTTAGGAAGGCCCTTATACTTTCATGCATTTTAAAATATTTTTTGATATTTGATTTCTTTCACTTTGGTCTCTCATACTTTTAATTTGTATTATTTAACCCTCTCCGTCTGTTTTTATCATCAAATCCTAATAAAATTTTTAAAATATTCCTGTATTTTTAAAAAAACTAAAATGAATGGTTTTTTGGTAATTTTTAAACTATTCCGTTAGGATTTAACAGAAAATCCTAACGGAGAGAGGTTAAATGAGATATTTTGAAAGTATGATAGGCCAAAGTGAGAAATTAAATATTAATAAAAGTATTTCAAAACGCATAAAAGTTTTGGTACCTAAATGAAGTTTTCCCAAATATTAATAAACAACTCAAACACAAAACTCTTAAAAACATTAAAAATAATTCAAATAAAAATAGATAAATGGGTGTTATCCAACTTTTTGGTTTACTTTTATCCAACTATGCAAGTGGCTTTTTGTTTTTATTTATTTATTTATTTTTTTTTGTATTTATGAGACTCATCTTTATTCACAAATACAAAATTAAACGAAATTATACAAAAAAACATTATTCATTAAAAAAAGAAAACATATATATTACAGTGCACTGCATCTTAATCCTTTAAGATATGGGATTATCTAGAATTTTGAGTGTGAGCTTTTGCATTTTATTGAAATTGAAAATGGAGCTTCTGTATTGGATAGCATGTGCATGCATGGGTAGGACTTGTCATATAGGAGGATATCATATGATTACTATCACACATTGATTTAGTTCCAACGGTTACAAGGGGTATTTTCGCCAATAGTATTTGACAAAACCAGACCTTCTGAAGTTTGTAATATTAAATTCTTTAATTTTCAGTAAACAGATGTGCCTTTCTAGAATATCATCATGGGCTTGTGAGGCAGAAAAAAGCCTCCAATGGAGGAGAGAAAACAAAAAAAAAGGCTTTGATTTGAAGCATTAACTTTTTGATTAAAAGTATCGTCCCAGCCAAATTCTTTTCAATCTCCCCTATTAGATTTACATTTAATTAAAGTCTAACGATATTTTTTAGTGTGATGGAAAAGAAGCCAATCAGGCACATTTCATGGGTCCCACTTGTAACATGTCTCATACTCTCAAACCCGTCATAAGGTTTCATTGGTAAATTAATTGTTTTTCTAAATTAATAATAATTAGGGCAGGTAATATAAGAGAATTCATATGAAATTTGTCTACTCAGGTAAGTGGCTGTCCTTATAAGGTTTCATACCAATTAATTATCTTTCCAAATTATTAATAATTTGGATAAATAATATGAAAGAACTTATATAGAACTTATCTATCCAAATAAATGACTAAACAGTTCAAAATTTATTTAAATAGATAGACCCGAACTTTTCTAACTTTCTTACCATTCTATTTTGTCTTTCTTGACACTTGTAGGAGTAGTAAAGAAGTCATTAAAGTGACAGATTGTAAGAGAGGCAATAATAAAGTTAAAAGGGAAGCACATTTACCTTCTCTAACTTTTTTTTTTTTGTAATATAGAGCGTATTTTTTTTCATTTCAAGTTACTGAATGAAGATATTGTAAAAATTGAAACATTACAGAAACATTAGAAATATGATGATAATTAGATAATGAAGATAAATGTAGTTAACACTGAAGTTAAAAGAGTTGTCATTTGTATATGTGGAAACCACGTGAATAGAATCTAATCCATTTTACTTAAAATGGAGAGCATTTGTTTCATGATTAAGATTTTATTTTATTGAGTTTAATTGTGTACATAATGTCATATCATTTAAATAATTTAAATAATGTGATAACATATATTATTCATGTGACAACATATATACCATAACAATATATAAGATAGAGAAACATTCACATACCTTCCTCAAACTATCACTCAATTGATAATGTCTTTCTCCTCAAACTTTCAATTGTGACAATGTCTTTTTCAAACTACCAAACAATTGTCGATGTCATTCAATGCTAGCAAAAAGATAAAAATAACCCTATAAATTTTTTAATAAGACAAAAATACCCTTATGAATTCGAATAATAATAATAATAATTTTTTAATTTTATTTTTTAAACAAAAATATTTATTTTTTATTTTTTAACTTTTGAATTTGGCCAATTTGATGGTAGTGTTTTTGTTTTTTATTTTTTTGTTTCCTAGTTTTAGTTTTTTCTAGCCCTTATGAATTCGAAAAAAATTTAATTTAATTTTGTTTTAAAACAAAAATTCTTTATAATTTTTTTTAAAAAAAAAAAAATTGAATTGGGACAATTGGGTGGTAGTGTTTTTTTTTAAAAAAAATTTCTTTTTAATTTTTTCTAGAATTTTTCATTTTATTTTATAGAGGGTATTTTCGTTATTGGGGTGGACATTGACAAATGTTTGATAGTTTAAAAAAGTTGTCATAATTAAAAATTTAAAAGAGACATTATCACTCTGAGTGGCAATTTAAAAAGGGTAAATGAACTTTTGGTTATAAAATATAAATGACCTCAACTTTCCTTTCCTTGATGAGCGGCCAGTAGTCACCAATCTGAAGCCACCTTTATCTCTCTATCACATTTCCTTTTCTTCACCTCTTTTAGGTAAAAATATAAATTATTAAAAGAATGTTTATTCAATATTCAGAGGAATGTTTTTATGCTTCCTCAGCAAAATCATAGGCAAAATGTCCACATTACCTTCTTGAAGTTATAAATGGATATGAGCACACAAATCAACACATCTTGAAGTGCTACTATCCATGGACACTTTGCATAAAACGAGAAGAAAAGGAAAACAGAATCAGGTTCTTCCTCATTTCTTTCGTCTTTTCTTAGTCAGTACTCTATGTTGGTGTAGACATTTCAATACAACAAATATATATACAAAAACCTTTGAAGTGGAAACGTTGTAAAACGAGTGCTCTTTCTTTTTTTTTTTTTTTTTTGTGTTAATACGTTTTTTCATATAATTTAAGGATTTTATTTTTACCCACCCTAATTTCACTTTGTATTATAGATGATTAGATGGTATTTCAATTTTGGCCAAATACAAAAATAGTACTTCCGTCCAAATATTTAACTGGCTAGGCCTTACTAAAATTAAAAAATTTAAAATTTAAAAAACTTTTAGAAAGAAAAATTAAGGATGGCTTGAGCCACCCCCAAGGGTCGGTTTGGGGGTGGCCAAACTACCCCTAAGGCACTTAGGGTGGTTCGGCTATCTCTAGAGAGGAAATGGGGGTGGCCGAAACCACCCCCAATGGCCTAGAGCCACCCCCGTTTGTCCTGGGGGTGGTTCGGCCACCTCTAGACCGGCTGTTGGGGTTGACCGAAACTGCCCCTAGGCCAAAAGAGGGTGGCTGAGCCACCTCCTAGGCCTTTGAGAGTGGTTTCAACCACCCCTATTTTCCTAAGCCACCTCCTAAGGCAAAATGAGGGTGACTACTCACACCCTAAGCCTTTGAGGGTGATTCGGCAACCCCTATAGTTGCAAATTAGTGGCAAGAGCCACTCCTTTGTTATTTATTTATTTTTTTATCGAAAGTGTTTTTTTTAAAAAAAAAATTAAGTTTTTTCATATTTTTTTATTTTCTATTTTTAATCAGGCTTAGCCACATGTTAATTTTTTAAGTTGACACATAGAATTCCGTTAAATATTTGGACGGAAGATGCATAAAAGTACTATCTCCATTTTTAATTAAAATTGAGGTATCATCTATGATACAAAGTGAAACTAAGATGATTAAAAATAAAATCGTTAAACCACAGAAGGTGGAATGTATATAACCTTTTTTTTTATAATAATTTTTACTACTACATCATTCAATTGTATGACAGTTATATAGTAGTCTATAAAATAGTATTCTTCTTTTATAATATAGCTTTTTGTTACACTATATATATTGGTGTTGACTTGGAGATTGCCTTGCTCAAAACATCATGCAGAGATTTTTTCCTCCATTTTAAAGTATCAAGTGTAAATGAAGATGTAATTAGTGTAGCTAGTGAGTTTTTTGAAGTTGCATTGACAATAGATTTGTGATTGAATCTTATTTGTAGATTGCCTATAAATTAATTTTAAAAAGAAAAAAAAATGAGGGGAAGTACATGTATTGATGTAATCATCCTTGTTAGAGTAATGCTATATGTTATCTTTGAATCTTTCAAAACTGATGAGGCTTTTAAAATTACCATTAAATTTATAATAGATCACTATTAAATTTTAATCCAATAATAATTTTAAATGCTACGTCAGTTTTTGGGTACCATTTAGCATTACTTTTATTGTTATTATGTGAATTTTTCAACCCGACTAAACTCCCCTCCTCATGCCCTAGGAATAACGATATAAAGTCTTCTTTTTCTTCCTCCCCTTCCCTATATGAAGGCATGAAGAAATTGTATTAGCCTACATTGACATCATAATTAAAGCTTTCAGCACCTAGATGATCTTCCCTTCTCATTTTAGGAATCCCCCCCCCCGCCTCTTCTATGATTGCACCATTGATGAAATTGCGTTGAGAAAATTGAGTAGAAATAGTAATCAGAGATTAAATGGGACTTTGAGGTGTGTCTAAAACACTATTTTAAGGTGATAATTGCCCCACTTGAAAGAGTATGTTGCCAAGTTACGAGCAATTCACCTTTAAGATACAACAAAGTCACCAACTACAAATAACAATTATGAATTTTTTTCTTCGAAATTTCTCTTACAAAATTGTGTATTTGGCCAAAAATAAATGAGAAAGAATTAATTAATCGCATTTGTTTCAAGCCCTTAATTTAAATAAAAGTTTCAATTGAAAAGTCGTGGCTCTTCATTAGAATTGGTACCTTTCTAAAAACAAAAAAAAAGTATAATTTTCAAAAAGATAATGACTTTTAGATTGCACCTTTTAATCCATGACCTTAGAAAAAATAGTATAATTTCCATAAAGTTAATGACTTTTTAGATTTCACCTTTAAATCCATAACCTTTCAAAAATTAGTTGTCTTTTAAAAATTACGGAAACTTCATAAAAGCCCTCAAAATTTNCCACTCGATTTGAAATACTCTCCAGATCTTTGATTTCTCTCATTTTGATATCTCATATTTTTAATTTGTATCATTTAACCATCTCCCTCTGTTAGAATTTTTCGTTAAATCCTAACGGAAGGGTGTAAAATTATCAAAATACCATTTATTTTATATACAAGGATATTTTAGAAATTTTAATAAGTTTTAACAGTGAAAACAGACGGAAGAAGATTGAATGATACAAATTAAAAGTATAAGGGGCCAAAGTGAAAGAAATCAAAAATCTTGAGGGTATTTCAAATCGCATGAAAGTTTGAGGGGCTTTTGTGAAATTTTCCCTAAAAATTAATTATTTCTATATTAGAAATAACTTCGGCAAGTTATGATCCAGTGCATCTCATTTTATTTCAATAAAATAAAAGTCACCACACATTCTTGATCACACATGTCACACACACGTGCCATATGTCCAAGTGCACCAACAAAGCTCCACATTGCACCACATGCCACGCAGGTGTTCGTGTGTTCTAGTGCCACGTGTCCTTAGATTCTCTTATGTTTATTTAATTGGATGTGTGCTACTTTAAATACACATAAAAAGTTTTGAAATCTTTCCATGTGAGACAAGATAATTTAAAGCACAAACCTACTTCTTTTGATTTCATGATTTACAAGATTTATAACAATTACCCACTTTTTTTTTTTTTTTTTTTGTGGATACATTAAACAAGAACGAACTACAACATATGACAACAAAGGGCCGGGCAACCCAACAAAAAGTAAAGTAAACACAAATCAAGAGGGAATGCATCAAATGAATGACGCGGCCCTATGAGTCCTTGGTAAAACCAAGAGAACCCGTCGCCAATTAAGGCGATTTCATAAGGCGTGGGCAGGAATGTGATTGGCACAAGACCTTTCAGCCCTACCCAAACACCTATAAGAACACTACAGAAATACAGAGAAAGAAACAAAATATAAGGCCAATACAAACAATTAGCCAAAAAAACAGACCCGAATAAAAGAAAAAAAAAAAAAAAAAAAAAAAAAAAAAAAAAAAAAAAAAAAAAAAAAAAAAAAAAAAAAAAAAAAAAAATACATGAAAAGTTTAAAAAGCAGAAAAAGGCACTAAGTAGAACCACCGGAGGAGGAAAGTGCTGTGAAAGTGGTGGTCGGCCAGAGAACAATTCGGCGGCGCGTGAACAGTATACGTCGGAGATGGGCTCTTGTCGACCGAAAGCCACCACAAAGGGCCGATTGGTGTGGCGGAAGGCGGTGGCAGTGCACACGCGCGCCGAAGGAGCACGCACAAGTCGGCGCGTGGTGGGCACGCGTCCGCGAGTAAGATCTACTCGCAGGCGCGTGTGACGCACGCTCCGGCGTGTGCTTGTTAGACGATGGCGCGGCTGATGGCGGTAGAAAGCTGGGGAGCCCAAGAACACGGTGGGATGGTGCGTGTGGAGGTGGAGCTATTTAAAATAGACAGATCTGATTTTGAAAAAATCAAATCCAAAAACTTCAAAGAGGTCGTTCCGGGGCTGAGAGCGGCAGGAAGCGGTGGAAACCGACGATGATGTGGCGGAGGAGAAGGTGGCAATTCTACCGTGCAAGGATAGGGCCTCCGAAGAGGCGGATAGGGCCTCCGAAGAGGCGGATAGGGCCTCCGAAAAGGCGGTTTGAGCCTCCGAAGCGGCGAGAAGGGGAGGGAGGAGGAAGAAGGAGGAAGTAGAGGGGAAGGGACGGGAGGAGGGAGGTTTAGATCCCTCCTCCCATGGTAGCCGGCGTTGAGCTTTGGATGCCTTCAGGACAGAGAAGAGAGCTTTCGTGAAGAAGGGGATTAACAATTACCCACTTAAATTGTGATATAAAGTGTTTAGTCAAATAGTTGTATCACCATGCATATAAGAAAATATCTTTCAATTTAAACATTTAATTAATGTAAGCATTTTGAAATCCTAACAAAGTGAGTGGTGGCCTAAGCTTAAACCAAGACTTCATATATTAGGATAAAAAATATCACACACAAGATTCCATCCAATTTTAGTTAAAAACTCACAAATTTAATTACACTATCCATGTGCTCCATCCTGATTTTATTTCATGAACATTTGCAAAAGAAAACCTTAAATTTTGTTAGAAGTTGTCTCATTTCTTATCTTCGTATATGCGAAGTTCCTTTAGTGTCACCGTTACTTCATACACTTAGNAGGATTATTGAACTTCATTAAGAGAATAACACACATTCTTCTTTTATTCTAACAGTTAACACTAAAAATCTTAGAATGAGTTTATCACAATAAATAAATAAATAAAATATGCAGTGTTGTGTTGGCCACTTAACTGTAACTTACTATTACCCCTTAAACCTCAAACTTTTTATAAATAGTGTAAGGTTGGTTTCTTATTATAAACAACTTTTAGAGAAAAAGTCTCAAACTCATTCCACTAGATGTACTTTTTACTAAATTTCTTAAAAGTCCCTTAGTGAATGAATGTACTAAGTTTTTACTTGACCGTCCATACACAATAGTGATAATACCATCTACCATCTATTATCCACTGCTTGACATATTTATGTCTTAAGCTATAATATGTCTAGGTGTTCCATCATTAACTTTACTTTATGCCCTAAACATAGTAGTTTCACTAAAATTACGCAAAGAAATGGTTGACATCGGTTGTTACCACAACTTTATATTAATAACAATTCCTTAGTCATCCTGCCTCTTTGCACGCTCCTACCAAGGCAATGAGCATCTATAATATTAAAGTATTGGAAGATTGGGGCGTTCAAGACATGGATTGGAATTTTCCTCAGGAACCTTTTTTTTATTTTTTTGTTCGATTTTCCTCAGGAACTTATTACGTTCTAAAATGATAACACTTTATTGGTTTATAAAATATATAAAGGCCTCAACCAAGTTTTGGTATCACATATTAGCAAATTGAGGGTCTTTGGCTTACTTCCATTAACCATTAAGCAATAACTTAACAGTAAACAATTTAACATACCTCAAGCTATCTTGCAAATAAAATACAATATGTGGGAGAGTATCAAATATTCGGAAAAGGATCCTCTCCATTTCAAAGGAAATGGAGGGAAGCCGGTTAGTTTAAAATAAGGGGTAGTATAATAATTTTAATGTGAGAGGATCCGGGTCCCAAATATTCGCACAAGGTCTCACCCACGTTACCTATGAAATTATTTTTCACACCTTAAATTTGGTGAAATTTGGATGAACGAACACCTTGATTTTTTATTTTATTTTTTGGCTTCAATCTTTCCTTTTGTTTAGCTGTAGTGATGAGGAATTTCAAGTGCTTTTTTTTTTTTTTTTTTCCTTTTGCATGAGTTGAGAGAGAGGGAGAGAGGATGCCAAGAGCCCCTTTATTTGGTGTGGAATAGAATCTCTCTATTTCAAATGAAATGAATAGTATCAATTTTATGATCTGATTTAACGTTGATAAATCTAACGGGTGTATATGATGTCAATATTAATACGTCTTTTAAAAAATTTAAATAATATAACATTATATACATTGTTAAATACATAAATTTTAAATTATGGCTATAAAATGAATACTCTCCATTCCAAGGTGTGCCGATAGTGACTCTACTCTTATAAATCCATCCCTTACCAAAAAAACAAAAAGCAAAAGACATCCATTAAAAGAAAGTAAAAGACTTCATTATATGGTACATTAATAAGTTAGAGATTTCTAGAATTGCTGACTTTTTTTAACACACAAGACTTTGGCCATATTGTCCTTTAATAAATTTAATACATATATTATCTCCATTCGTCACATGGTAATTTTTTTGGTGCGTGATAATTTGCATGTGGTCATGAAGGCCAAATTTAGTGTTAAATTTCCAACTAAATTTTCTTCTGATGATACCAGATTTTGTGGACATGCAATAAAAAGAAATAAAATTATGTCACCGAGTAGTTATTATCCCCCTTGGGCTGGTGCTAAGGTTTTTTTTTTTTTTACCATCACTTGGGCTGGTGCTAAGTTGTTCCTTCTTAAATGAAAAATGAATGTAGGTTTTTTACCATCACTTGTTACGGACCATTGCTTCTAAATCTAAGCGATATGGTATGTTTCGATCAATAAAATTTTTCCTAATAACCCTAAAAAAAAAAAAAAAAAATTAGAGGAAAAGAAAAAGGAAAACTACAACTCGATCTCATGTTCAGTTGGGCAGCAAAAGAAATAAATCGAGAATCTGAGATTTTATCCATGAAAGATACGGACAAGCTTTTCATTCATTGCGAGGTATTTTGATTGTTAGATCTTCTTATGAAAATATGTTCAATTGTTTCCTTTTTTTCTTAAAACTTTTGCCAATGCCTTTTCCAGCCAATTTGCTTTTAAACTATGATTATTCATTTGTGTTTGTGGGTCGGGTTTAGTTGAAATTATGTCAAAATAGGTATAAGATTATAAATATTAATTATAACTCGACTTATTTAATTAAACGAGTCAGATTTATCAACTCTAATTTGCTAATTTCGTGTTCGGTTCGTATCAAAAGATTGTCAGTCCTATTTTTAACACACAAGCACGCATCGGGTGGGTATATATATATATATATATATTCCACATGGTATGGAAAACATTCTACTAAATTCAATAGGCAATCAAAGGAAAGAAAATTGTGCTCTATTTAAAACCCAAGTTCAGAAAATTTACTTGCATACTCCATTGGCTTACATCACCATAGCACATACAACTTAAAGTCCAAGAGCTTCTCTCACTTTCCAGGGACAAAGTTAGTAGCATATGCCCAAGCATTGTTGTTAACAGGGTCGGCCAAGTGGTCAGCCAGGTTCTCCAATGGTCCCTTCCCAGTCACAATGGCTTGAACAAAGAATCCAAACATTGAAAACATGGCCAGTCTCCCATTCTTAAGCTCCTTCACCTTAAGCTCAGCAAAAGCCTCTGGATCATCTGCAAGGCCCAATGGGTCAAAGCTTCCTCCCGGGTATATTGGGTCCGTCACCTCACCGAGCGGCCCACCGGCAATACGGTAGCCCTCGACTGCCCCCATTAAGATCACTTGTGTGGCCCAAATAGCTAAAATGCTTTGGGCATGGACTAAGCTTGGATTTCCCAAGTAGTCAAGCCCACCTTCACTAAAAATTTGGGCCCCAGCCTTGAACCAAACGGCCTCACCGAACTTGACCCCATTGCGAGCCAAGAGCTCGGGGAAAACACAACCTAGAGCTCCAAGCATGGCCCATCGTGAATGGATCACTTCAAGCTCACGGTTCTTAGCAAACGTCTCTGGGTCGGCAGAGAGTCCGGCAGTGTCCCAACCATAATCACCGGCGAACTCTCCTGTGAGGTAGGATGGGGGCTCACCAGAGAAAGGGCCCAAGTACTTGACACGGTCTGGGCCATACCAAGGGCTTCCAGATGAGACGGGCTTGGGCTTGGGCCTGCCTGCGGTCTTCCTCATGCTTACTCGGCCCTCGCCAAGGAGGCTAGACGATGAGGGAGTGAGCTTGACAGCTTGGCCAGCTAGAGAAGGAGAAGAGAGGGCCATTGTTGAAGCAGCCATTGGTCTGAAAGAGAGTTTCCAAGAAATATGAGGGAGAGACAGGAGAATTTCTATGACCTTAGTTGGGTATATATATATATATATATATATAGTATTAGAGATAGATGGCAGGGATTCTTATCTTATGCTATCTTTTATCTCCTTTTCTCATTGGTGAAAATGAAGTGCAAGATTTTCATATGAATCTTTCCTAGTTGGCAGTCTCTGCTCCACCACTTCTGTTCAATAAATTTCTTGTGGACCACTTACATCTCTGCCTTATAGATTGGTTCGTCTATACCCAATAGAACAAGTCCGCGTGATTGTGTTAGATGAGATCGAGAATATCACTTGTTAACTACTAAAAGGATAAGGCAACAAATAAAATTGTTCTAAATATTGTACTTCATTTTCTCTTTCTTCCATTATATGATCGAGTATTAATTAATTTATATTATATTGTCAGCAATTCAATTTACAAATAATGCTATTTGGAAAAAAAGTTTGCACAGAGTTTGATTTAGCTCCTTTTGTTTCCATGCAAAATTTTTGGAAAAAGTTTATTTTCTTTCTAGTTTTGAGTGTTTAAATAGGCGTAAAATATTACCCAACTTGAAAATGTTTTCAGTTGAACAAAAAAATTAACATTCATAAAGTGTAAAATGGTTTATACTTCTCATATATGTAAACCATTTTTCGATGCTCCCGCATACACCGGACAGGAAATTGTAAGGGAGTCCCTTATGGGACTTACCTACCCGAGTAGGTTTCAAATTGCCTGCATACCTGTTCGGACAGATAGATCCTGCAAAAGCCCTCTAACGATTGCATGCCCAAATTACAAATAATATGAATAAAAAATTGCACAAAATCTCAATCCCACCCTTAAAAGCCTTCTATTCTTACACATCATTTCTGTCTAGCTCTTAATAAAAGGCAAAAGCCTTCGCTCTTTCTCACAGCTTTTCAAATTATATAAAAATATATGATAATTGTAAGCCAATATATGTGTATTTTAATTAAATATAATTTTTAGGTTGATTTTTTCAGTTGTTTTATATTAATATTTTTAGGTTGTGAATAAAATTTTATATTTATAGGATCATATAATTGAATGAAGATATAAAAAATATTTGTTGATTTTCCGAACGAGCCAAATGCCAAAAAATACTTTCAGCTGAAATCATTTTCCTATAAAACATGATTTCAACGGAAAATATTTTTTACCGAAAGAACCGGGTAGAATAAGAGGTTATCACAATTGTAATTTAGCTCTAGATCAGGGTTAAAATGAAATGTTATGATCGGTATGTCCAACAAAAAAAAAAAGGAAGAAAAGGAAAAGAAAAATAAACTCTGGTGTCCTCCTCACCCAAAAACCAGAAACAGGTTTCTCATATTTCTTAAGTTTTGAATGAAAAGTGAAATCATTAGGGCTTACCAAACTGGATGCCTCACATCTCAGATCAGTAGCGTGATACCCACTGAGGAGCGTCTCCTATTGTAATTATCAAAAATAAAAGGGTGACACAAACACACACACACAATTTGGCTAAACCATAACTGCAAATCGCTGCATATCAAAAACCAGTTAATCAGTTCATAATTCCTTCCAAATACAAGTACAGATGAAGACAAAAACTACATTTTCTTGCTTGAAATAAATACATTAGCAACAATAGCACCATAGTTGGGAAAATGAGTACAGAATATACTGTAACCTAATGGAAGAGAAGTAACTTCAAATCTTCCATATACCAAAACACATCCATGGATCTTCTCAAGCTTTGCAATTCATAGCTGGAAAAGTAAAATGAAATTCAATCAGGAAATAGCATCTATGATCTAACTGTTAAGGGAAAAAAAAAACAAAAAGAGGTAAAATTTAATCTGTCCAGGCATGTAAATGCAGCTGGTAAATGCACTTGGATTTTTATTTTTTATTTTTTATAAGTAATCGAAATATCATTAAAAAAGTAAGGTGCTTTTTAGTATACATGAAAGCACTGTAATTTTTTTACAATAGTTGCTGCCGTCAAGCAATTAATGCTATGCATGCTACATGAGGTGATTTATAGAGTGAGTGAAGTCCACTTTGGCCACTAATATAGACCCATCACCAAACAAAAGAGGTAGCTCATAAGCCGATCGATTGAGATCATTGTGTTTCCAGCATGTACCTCAGCAGCAAATCCAACCCCAGCATTGGCAAGTACGATTCAAACTTAAATTTTAAAACATTAACAGTGATAATCCTATTGTGACTGAGCAAAACCAGGATCATCTTGGTCAGTAACATCAAAACAAAAGCATGGAAGGATAATCTTCCAAACAAAGCTGCGCACAGAGGTTGCTTGTGTGCATACGTCCAATCTTAAGTTCTTTTTTCTGGTGTTACAAGTAACTCCACCCAACTCAACTAATGACGCAGCCATGGAAGACTGATTTTCTGTTACTTTGCAACTTCATAGATTTCCGGGGTTTATTAATGGCTCACATGAAACATCAAAAAGAGTCAGTCTTATATAATTTTGAGTCCAGCATTTGGTGCCTATGGTTAAAATGATTTTTAATTTGTGTTATCATTTCGTAGTTATGGTCATTTTGGTAATTAGAGGCAGATCTTAATTTACTACAACTCCAGCTAATTAAGTGTATTTGGTAACTGACTCGAGTCCAGAACTTTCTAGGAGTTTCTAATTGTCTTGCGTTTATTTTCTTTGAGTCTAAGAAAGTCCTTTATTGGGTTTTCTTTGTCTACTAGTCAAATTAGAAATCCTAGTCCTAGTAGTTAAGTAATAGTCATTAAGTCTATATAAATGTACTTAATTGTTCTTAAAGAACTCTGACTTTGATAATAGATTATGTTCGTGTTATTGAAGGCAAGCAAACTTAGAGAGTTCTCTGACTCTCTTTTCCCTCTCTTCTCCTTATTTATGCACTCCTACTATTGAAGTGACTATTTACATGGCCCTTGAACAACAGCAAAATTCTCTTTCCTTCTCTCTTTGCAACCCCAAAATTTCTTTATCCTATTAAAACCTTAAAAACTTATACTATTCTAGAGCCTTTTAGCCACGAAATAAACCCCTTGAAAATACCTTGAAATCCTAATCTTGTTGCTGTTCAGATTTCCAGCAAACATATTCCCCAATTCCCAGCATCTTTCAACCACCAAAATTCAACCTTTTCAATACCATGAAGCACAGATACTCCAAAACCCCCCAGAGGATCACTACTCGACATAAATCAGACACGCATATGGCTTGGATACGGCCTGGTACGTGTCCAATACGAGTTCGGCAGTTAGATGAAAATTTTAAAATTCGGATATGGAAGGGACACAACTTGATACTACCAGACACTATCTCGACATGGTAAGGGATACATATAGGGCTTTCTATTAAAAAAATAAAAAATAAAATTCACCAAGTGAGAAGGGCAGAGGCCATACAGGATTGGTGATTCTTCCCTTTCTCTCTCTCCTGCATTCTCATCTAGAGTGAGCTGCCATAAAAAACGCACCAATCAATACTGAAACCCAACTGCAATCCTCACCTCTCTCTCTCTCTCTCTCTCTCTTTCTCTCTCTCTTGTTGAACATCATATGTCATGGCACTAGTGAGGTTACCCTCCCCTTCAGCTTGACCAATTAGTACCGATTGCCAAAACCTCCTTAGCGCGATCATCGTGCCTCTACCGTAATGGGATCATCGTACCTCCACTTCCTGGTATTTGGGTACCTCTCTTGATTACTTTCTTTTTTTCCCTCAAATTTTTCCGCTATCGTGTTGCTTGGTTTTAGACCAGTTGGGCCTAAGAGATCATTGGGTTCAAATCCCAATCTCAACAGTTACATTTACCAAGGAAAATGGTTGGAGAGATCTGTTGGTGATGGAATATGGCCCTAATAGAGTCATGTATCAGTTTTCAAAATTGGAATTATGGAAATGCACTCGGCTGTTTGGTTTAATTACCAGGCTATGTAGCTTCAGCAATGTCATAACATGTTAGTTGTCAGAGTTGCTTTATTTCACAAATAAATTCTTCATGTTTGCTTTATTTCATAATTCATAGAAATATAAACATGTACGAGCTTCAATGTCATGCAGCGGACAAAGCAGTCAATGGATATTCTTAAATTTTTTTTATTTTTTTATTTTAAAAAGAATGATGAGTTTTATCATTTCATATTTACTTTTTCTCATATCAATATTTATTTATTTATTTTTTAATAAGTAATCAACATATATCATTAAAAGCATAACACGCCTTTAAGTACATAAAAAGTATACAAAAAGAAGTATCTAGCTAGAAGGAGCAATATCAATATTCATTCTTTGCAATCTATTATTTTTGTAAAATTACTTTTAGATGCATTTTTTTGGCATTATGGTACTTGTTATTCTTTTTTTAAACATAAAATCTAATCAAGATATTAATCTATATATATATAATAGCTGAATCACACATTAAAGTGCTTAGAATTGCGACACGTGGCGTGAACCCATAATTTTTAAGCAAAAAACCGGTTTTTTAACTCATAATTTTAAACACTGAACCGGTCAATTAAATAGAACCGGTTCAATTGAACCGGTTTTCTTTTTTTTTTTTTTCACTTATCTTTTTCTCCATGTCTAACTCTCTCTCTCTTTCTTTTTCTCACAATTTTTATCTCTCTCACGTTATCTTCTTTTTTTTCTTTTCTTTTTTTTCACTTCTCTCTTCTCCACATCTAACTCTTCTCTCTCTCTCTCTTTTCTTTCTTTCCACTTCTATCTCTTCCCACGTCTATCTCTCTATTCTTCTTTTTTTTCTTTCTTTCTTTCTTTTTCTTTTCTTTTCTCTCCACTTCTCCCTCTTCCACGTCCATCTCTCTCTCTCTTTTTTCTCTTCTTTTCTCTCCACTTCTCTCTCTCCCCACGTCTATCTCTCTCTCTCTCTCTCTTCTCTTTTTTTCTTTCTTCTTTTCTTTTCTCTCCACTTCTCCCTCTCCCCACGTCCATCTCTCTCTCTTCTTTTCTTTTTTTTTTTCTCTCCACTTCTCTCTCTCCCCACGTCTATCTCTCCTCTCTCTTTTTTTCTTTCAATTTGTATTATATATGTGGGTATTTTTTTCTTTTGATAAAAATGATAACTTTTCATATTATATATGTGGGTATACTTTTCTTTGATAAAAATTGTACTAATAAATTTTTGAAATTTTTAGTGGGCTAATGGATATAGTGTATTTTAGTTTGATTTTTTGATTTTGTACTGTTAATCTGGATTATCAATACTCATACGAGCTCATCCCGTTTGTTGCGATTGTTTGACTTTTGTGTTTTGTATTGTTAATCTGGATTAACAATATTCATAGCTACCCATTTGTTGTAGTTTAAGTAAAAAAATAAATTTTTATGTTTTTAGCTATCCATATATAGATCTGAAACTAATGTTTTGTACTTTTGATAAAAATAACACAATTTTCTCCAAAAAAAATTGTGATTGGATGTCAAATTTATTTTATTTGTATCGTTTATTTTTTATTTTTGAATTTTAGTGGGCTAATAGAATATTAGTGTATTTTTATTTAACTTTTGTATTTTGTATTGTTAATCTGGATTAGCATACTTATACTCTATACCGTTTGTTACAATTTAACAAAAAGATAATTTTTATTTTTTTAATTATTTTATATTTTAGTTATCAATATAAGATATGAAACTATTGACATACTCTATTATATGTTTGTTTGTTGATAAAAATTACATCTTCAGAATTAGATAATAAATTGTATGAATTTTAGTAAACTAATGGAAGACTATAGTGCGTTTATTTAATTATTATGTAGCAAAAGGAACATAAACTCTTTCGGAAACACCAAAGAGATAATTAAGCGTTGAATTTTGAGTGAAAGATTTCGTTTTATTGCGTATTTATAAAATACTTCTTTTCATTTTAAAGTACTCCCATGAGAACAAAGATTTTAATATATTTTAATTTAAATGATTAAACTAAAATATAAGGTCTTATGTTTTAATTCATTTGAATGTTTTATGTGTTTTTTTTATTATTATTATTTTTTCCATTTGTATGGCTTGCTCAGATTTTCACAGCATTTTTTAGAAGTTTTTTTTTGTGGATTTTGAAAGCAAAAGAAGGCAAAAAATTTATTTTATTAAAGATTCATGCTAATTTTCTATGATGGTTTGATAATAATGTAGGTTTTAATTCTGTTTTTTTTTTTTTTTCTTTATACTTCTTTCATTTCAAACTACTCCGTGGGAACAAATTTTTAAAATGATTCAATTATATGGATTAAACGAAATCAAAGTGTCTTATGTTTTATTCATTTGAATATTTGATGAGATTTATTTTTTCGTTTGAAGACTTATCTGAATTTTCAGTAATTTTTTGAAAGCATTTTCTCCTTTTGAAAGCAAAATGAGACAAACATTTATTTAATGTTAGCAGAAAATGAAGAGAAACGCTTTCGAAAGATAAT
Source organism: Betula pendula (assembly GCA_900184695.1). Lineage (NCBI taxonomy): Eukaryota > Viridiplantae > Streptophyta > Magnoliopsida > Fagales > Betulaceae > Betula > Betula pendula. The sequence continues at coordinate 361,854 of FXXK01000363.1, forward strand.
TAAACATTAAACTTGATATAGATTATATTGTATTTTTGTTTGACTTTTGAGTTTTATATTGTTAATCTGTATTATCAATACTCATACTATATGTCATTTATTGCAATTTAATGATATATATATATTTTTAGCTATCAATATATGATATTAAATTATTGTTTTGTGCATTTGATAAGAATAACACAACCCATTCCAAAAAATTGTGATATTAATTGTATTTGCAAGTTCGTTTATTTTTTTCAATTTGTACTCTATTTATAATGTTTCTTCTTTGATAAAAATTATAACTTCAAAATTAAGATAATAAATTGTATGGATTTTTAGTAGACTCATGGAAGACTATAGTTTTTTTATTTGATTGTTGAGCAGCAAAATGAACATAAACTCTTTCGAAACACCAAAAGATAATTAAACGTTGAGCTTTGAGTGAAAGATTTTGTTTAATTGTATTCATAAAATACTTTTTTTCATTTTAAAGTACTCATATGAGTAACAAAAATTTTAATATGTTTTAATTTAAATGGATTAAACTAAAATAAAAGGTCTTATGTTTAATTCACTTGAATGTTTTTATTTTTTTTTTTTTTTTTTTTTTTCATTTGTACGCTTACTCAGATTTTCATACATTTTTTGAAAAGTGTTTTTTTGTAATTTTGAAAGCAAAAGAAGGCAAAAATTTATGTATCTAAGATTCCTGCTAATTTTTTATTGATGGTTTGATAATCAGAATCTAAGTTTTAATCTTGCTTTTTTTTTTTTTTCCCCTTTTTATTTCATTTCATTTTAAACTACTCCCGTGGAAACAAAAATTTTAACATAATTTAATTTATATTGATTAAACGAAAATCAAGTCTCTTATGTTTTAATTCATTTGAATGTTTTGTGAGATCCTTTTTTCGTTTGTGAAACTTATCTGGATTTTCAGCCATTTTTTAAAAGTGTTTTTTTTTCCGTTTTTGAAAACAAAAGGAGACAAAAATTAATTTGATTGTTATGCAGAAAAAGAACAAAAACGCTTTCGTACGATAATTAAGCATTAAACTTGATATAAAAAGATTTATTTGATTATTATGAAGAATCCCGCGCATAGTGCGGGTTATTAGCTAGTATTATGCTAAAATGTAATTTTCAGTCGTCTTTTCCTGTGGATTGGGAAGATGTTTTGAGAGAAGGGCTTGCTGTATGGAGGGGTAAAAGTCTCCTAGGTGTCATTTGCAAAATTGCCTTGGCTTCTAGAGTTTATAATCTATGGAGACATAGAAATAATCTGAAGTTTGGTAATAGTCTTTCGTCTGAAGAGAATTATAATTCAGATTCAATGGAAGATAAGTACCAGAATTATGGGGAAGGCAAAAGGAAAATTTAAAGATTCTACAATCAACAAACTCCTATATATGTGCTAATTTGGGTATTCCTTCCAATATTCTAGTTAAATTAATTGTTGTATGCTCGTTGTATCATATCCTAGATTTTCAAGAATTCATACCACTATCCGTATTGTATCATACTCGTATCCTGTGTTGGTATTAGTGCTTCTTAGCTCCCATAACAAACCCAAACAGGAGTGGAACTAGCATTTGGAGTTTTTTTTTGGGAGGAGGGGGGGGGGGGGGGGGAATTCGGAGGGTAAAATTTTAATTATAAAAGGATTGTAAGCGTATTTTAAAAAAGATTTGGAGAAAAAATGGTGGCCCTCCCAAGCCACCATGTAGTTCCGCCTCTGAACCCAAAGATCATAGCTTTCTTTCCCTATCCTAAAGCTCACCACAAGCACACAAAGACAAGTTTCCGAAATCTGTCTTAGTTCAACTAAATCTTAATCCTAATTAAAAATTCGGGTATGATATAGATTCTTATCAACTGATCGGGTTTACTATATGTATTCTTTTTCCCCATTCTATCCTGTCTAAAATCATACTCTTATCACCTCTCTCTTTAACACATATCCAACAAACTATTCACTGCGCAAGGCCATCACACTTTAAACAATGATCAAGGAAAATTTACTATTGTAGTATAGCAAAGTGAAAAAAAAAAAAACAGTCCACCTCAATTTGCAAATGTCTCATTCATTATACCATTGACATCTTATACCACACTTATGATGATTATGTTTCCATCATAGATATAATAGTTACTTTGTGACATGTCAGTAATCAATAACTTAACATTCCATTTTGTGAACTGAGCTAAATGCAATTGAGAAGTGCATGAGCATGCTGAAGGTGATCATTTATGCACAATTGGACAACTAATCCACTATGAATTACCAACGCAACCATGGTTATGTAAAATGACTAACATATATAGCATGAAGCCATCAACAATTCAGCAGCAGATCCACTGTGATATACGAATAAAGAAACAAGAAAAAAACATAAACTAGTACCTCATGACTTTAACTTTAAGATTGAGCAGTCGACACATGATTTAAGAGGAGCCATATATCCACTGCTTGGGCAACGAAGACTTGAATATTCGTAGAAGCAAAGTTCTATCTCTCTTTCCTACCTTGTTTATACCATAGCCTCGAAAAACACCAAGCTTAAGTGCTTCTCGTCCTTCTTCCATAGATCTTTTTCTCACAGTTGCCAATAAACCCATCCCTTGGGAAGCAATTTTGCAACCTTCTTTCCCACCTTCATGTTTCTCTTTGTCCACTGTTAACTTATCGGAACTATCAGCTACCATTTCCTCAGATTGATGTTTCCCATTTTCATTGGTCTCAGCTCCATCTCCAAAAATGCCCTCACAACCAACAGGGCTGCTACTTCCCCACCATTTGTTTGAGGCAGTTGATAAGCCATCGGATGGGTATCCATATTTAAATTCATCCAAGATTGTAATTCCTTTTGTCAAGCTTGTGCCAAGCAAATTCTGGGGTCGCACATTTTGAATATTTTTGGTTCCTTGCTGTTGCAAATTTTGAGGAGGTGTGGCACCTTGTAATTTAGACATGTCGCTGTTTGGTTGTTGTGAGCCACTGCATTAAAAATGAGAATAGTCAGTCAGACATGACAGGATTTCTTCATAGTTCATATTGTCAGCAAGCTGAAAATTCAAATGGCAAGATAAAATACAACTAATCAACACAAGTTATTGAGTTACTATATAAAAAAATGAACGTGGAAGCTATCATTTCTAATGTTCTGAAAAGGCAACATCATATGTGTGAGATCTTGCACCTTCAAAATGGACCAAGGAGCTAAAGAAATAAAAAATTGATGCAAGGAGAGTTTTGTCTCATCCATGCAACTCAAGACCAAATAAAAGGCACCAAAACGTGGGACCAGATAAAGGACAAAATAAGGAGGGGAAGTGAGCCATGTGGGGTCCACGGCTAGGAGGAATTTTATTTCATGATGTATTGACTTGAGTAGTTGCTTGAAAGAAGGTAACTGTAGAAGAAATAAAGCAAGAAAGACAAAGAAGAAAAGAAAAGGCATTGGTATTTGTAGTAAAAGGAAAGATGATTGAAATGGGAGTTAAAAAACTTGAAGGACTCAGAGTGATGCATGCATGGGGGCACTAAGGAAAAAAAAGGTATCTCTTCTCTATATAAGGGTTAGACGCCGAACGCACAAAGAGAGGAATTTATTTTCGGACTCTGATCCTTTCACTGGTTTAGTTTTTAGTTTTTTTTTTTTTAAGTAAGCAAATTTATTAAAAAGCAAAGGAAGTCCCTAAGTACACATGAAGTGTGTACACAGAGACCCTAAAACAAAAGGAACCCAAGAAAAAAAAAACCCAAGACACCTACAAAAAAACCCAAACCCTACAAAGCAACCCTAAATACGTAGACACACCCTATTTTTACTCCGGCTAGACCCAATGTCTCCAACATCAAAGTTGAGAGAACATTAGTTTTTAGTTTTATTTTCAGTTTCTTTTCATTTATTTGTCAAGATTTAATGTTTAGTGCTTTGATTGTGAAGTCTACTTTCATAGTTATGAGTTGCTAGTCCTCTAGCTAGGGGCTAGAGGTGAAGCCTAATATTTTTATTATGTATTTTTGAGATTATTGTATTTGTTCTTTATAGATTAATGATTAAATTTTGAGAATGATTTTAATTTGAGAGTAGTTTCATGTTGACAAGAGCATTTTGATTCATCATGATTTTTGTTTATATTAAATGCTTACTTTGGTTGATTTGTTATGATTAAAAAATATACTGAATGCTTAATATATTGTAACATGTTATTGAAATCAAATTCTCAACCAACCCATGTTCAATTTACTTTATTTTTATAGTGCGCTGTTGTCCTAGCTTCCGATTACAAAAGTTGGTTCTCTACCTAATTGAATTAAAAATATGTCTCAAGAATACGTAATAGAATGCTATGTGAATCCCTGAAACCTTAGTGTTTTCCATTAATTTTCTTAGCTTTATTTTAGTTACTTTAGTTTAGTCAATTTTTTATTTTACTTAATATTCTTCTCCATTGCTCCACTTTATTTTTTGATAAGTAAGTAGAAATTTTATTAAAAGCGCAAAGCGCAGCCCTGACACACAGGAAGTATACAAGAGTCAAGACTCATTACGGGAAGAGAAAAGAACAAGGAAGTCATTAAAGCTTATCGCTAAAGGAGCTAGATAAGCAACTGTCCAAGAGAAGAGGGTGAAAAAGAAAAAAGACTTGAGATCCTCGAGCGTTCTTTCTTGATCCTCAAACGTTCTGTCGTTCCGCTCTCTCCACAGGTACCACATAAGGCAAGAAGGCACCATTTTCCAAACGACAGCATTACGAGAACGCCCGCCCGTCCACCAACAAGCGAATAAGTCGACCACCCGAAGGGGCATTACCCAAGACAATCCAAATCGACTGAAGATGGCAATCCATAAGGCTTGGGCAATATCGCAATGAATAAGCAGATGGTCCACAGACTCTCCATTCTTTTTGCACAAGCAGCATCTATTTACTACAATGACTTGTCGCTTTTTGAGATTGTCCAAAGTAAGAATTTTCCCTTGAGCTGCCGACCACCCAAAAAAAGCTACCTTCAAAGGAACTTTGGTCCGCCAAATACTCTTCCAGGGGAAAGAGACAGCATCCTTGCAAACAAGGACTTTGTAGAAAGAACGAACATCAAACTTTCCTTTGTGAGAAGGAGCCCACCAAAGCTTGTCTTCTCCTACCCTACTCCTACTAGAGGAGTACAATAAGGAGTAGAAAGAAGCAAAGACAACTACCTCCCAATCATGCGCCGCTCGCAGAAAGCTGACATTCCATTGAAGGGAGCCAGAGAAGTCCACGTGATCAGCAACACAAGCATCCCTATCTCCGGATAAGCCATAAAGAACGGGGAAAGCTTCCTTGAGGGCCAACTCACCACACCACACATCATCCCAGAATTTGATCTTAGACCCATTTCCCAGCTTGAATCTGGTGAAGCTAACAAAAGAACTCCAGCCCTTCCTGATATTCTTCCAAAGCCCCACTCCAAGCGGCCCAGAAGAAGCAATAGAGCTCCACCCACCCCAAGAACTACCAAATTTAGCATCTATAGCTATTCTCCACCAAGCCTCTCTCTCATGCACGTAACGCCACAACCACTTCCCTAACAGAGCTTTATTGAAAACCCTCAAGTTCCGAATCCCTAACCCTCCCTCAGAAATAGGAGAGCAAACCTTGGACCAGCTAACCAAATGAAATTTGAATTCATCGCCTATGCCGCTCCAAAGAAAGTCGCGTTGGAGCTTCTCAATGCGATTAGCCACACTGACAGGGATAGGGAAGAGAGATAAGAGGTAAGTAGGAAGATTGGAGAGAGTGCTCTTAATAAGGGTAACTCTCCCACCCTTAGACAAATACAACCGTTTCCAACCGGCCAGACGCTGCTCCATCTTCTCAAGAACCCTGTCCCAAATAGACTTGGCCTTAAAGCAAGCACCAAGGGGAAGACCAAGGTATTTCAGGGGTAAAGAGGAAACCCCGCACTCCATAATGCCAGGCAGCTCATCCACATTATCCACAACACCCACAGGAACCAAAACTGACTTTGCCAAATTGATCTTTAATCCCGAGACAGCTTCAAAACATAAAAGAACAACCCTCAAGAAGCGAAGATGATTGAGTTGTTTATAGTGGAAAAACAACTCAATTTACTTTTTTAAACGATAATAGAAATTTTACTTTAGTGTTTACCATTCCCTGTGGATCGACCTTGGACTTATCAAGAATTTATTACTTATGATAACCTGCATTTGAGTTCGCACTCTTTTTTGACGCAGCAATAGACCCCACCAATGTGGTGGCCGGCAGTTGTTGTGATTGTTGTCGTGGTTTGTTAACACTGTCGAAGCCGCCAGTGGTGTCTGTTCAAGTTTTTGTGGTGGTTGTCAGCATTGTCTGGTTTCCGATGATGAATCTCTGGCATGCTTCTAAGACAAAAAGCGGATTTTGCGGGCATATGTTATCCCTATCCAGGATAAGGATAACCTTAGTTTGGCTTAATTCCTTATCTGGAATACCTTATTCCAATTTTATCCTTGGGCTAGCCCATTTAAGTCCGGCCCAAGTTCAAAGCCCAGTCCATACCCAAATTTTCTTCACATGGGTCAAGCCCAGGCCCAATAAAAAAACCTAACTAGATCAACCTGGATCTGAGTCAATCCGGTCAGTATTGGAATTTCCCAGCGGTGGTGTTTCCCAGCGAGTATTTGACCAGCCCTGATGTTTATGGCGAGTTTCAACATGTGTTGGTGTTCCTCGACGAGTTTTCAACCAGCGTTGGTGTTTCACGATGAGTTTTCGACCAGTATTTGAGTATTCTGGTGTGATTCAGCCATATCTGTTGGCTTCAACGAGATTTCAATGGTTTCTGGAGACTTTTGGCCGGTTTGGGGTTCTCTGGTGATGTTTTGGCTGGTTACTAGTGCTATTTTGACCAGTGCCGACTGGTTTTAGTTGTGTCTCAAACGGTTCATACATGTTTTCAGCAGGTTTTAGCTTTGTTTTCGGCCAGTTCAGTTTGGTTTTCAGCCGGTTTGATGATATTTCAGTCGGTTCAATTTGGTTTTTGGCAGGTTTGGTGATATTCCTGTCGATTCAGTTGTGTTTCGGCCAATTTGGTTGTGTTTTCAGCGGCCTAGGCCCATATTTAGGAAGGTTGCTATTCTCAACATGGTTGGGGCAGGGGATAGCAAACCCTATACATAGACAGAAGGAAAAATAAATAGATAGATAGATAGAATGGAATGAACTCAACAAGCTAATTCTGTGCAGCTATGACTTAAGTAGAATGGAAAAGAAATAATTATGTTTCTTCTATAGCAATAATATTATGGTTTCTTTGTTATTCAATTGTCGCCCTCTATTTTGTGATAGTTGCAATGATTTATTTCCATATTCAGCAAGGAGCTACATGTCGTTTCCATGTGGCAATTCAGTCATCCCAAAATCAAAAGCATTTCAGAAACACAAATGATGAATTTTTTTTGAAAAACATGGAAACAAATAGAAACATGATACAAGATATATCTTATAACAAATGTAAGAATACTAAACAAGCTATTGGATGTCTTTAGGGTCACATAAAATATATCAACAGCCAACAAAGTAAGTTTGAATGATAATATTTCTTTGTTTCATTTTAATCAGTTAATTCACAGTAGATTACTTTTCTCCTTGAGAAAAATCCTATTCGATGCTTTGCTGTTATTAATTTCTTTTTTAAGTTGATATATATACCTATAAACATATGAGTGCGCACACCCCTCCCCCCAATGGATTTGATCCATCACATGGTTACAACTCATTTCTCAATTTATGTTTGGATTATATCGTAACTTTTTAGACCTCAAAGCATGTAAATAAGACCCAAATAAGCTCCTTCTCTACTAATCAGCAGGCAGCACTTTGCGCCCATGAACGGGAAAAAAGGACCACTAAGTAATTTATCAAAGGCAAACCTAAAAGAACTCATATGAACATGTAATGTCAATGATATAGCTGAAGTTGCCAAAGCATCATACCTTTCTTTACCAGTCTTTGACATCTCAGCAAGTTCTTTGTATTTTTCTCTAGCCGCATTCCTTTTAATTTCCTCAATGCTCTTTCCAGACAGAAACTACATTACATTTCAAAATCATATATAAAAAGAAAACATAAACATCATTTACCAAGTGCTTACATTGAATTATCATCCAATGACACCAATAGCATACATAACTCAAGACTAGTTGGCCTATAGCTTTCTTCAGAATGCGTATGTCTATAAATGCAAAAATCTGAAAACATTAATGGGATTTCCATACTTTTTAGCCACCAGAAGAGAATACAGAGAACTGGGCCAATCTCAATTAGATTATGAAGGAGAGTGAACCAAAACAAGATCCGTTAAGAGCAAGCAAATGCTTAAAAAGTCAAGCAATTGAGTGAAACAAGTGGGCATCTAAGCCAGTACACATGTATGTTAGATTTAAGCGTCAATTTCAATTGGGTTTCAAACTTTCAAGTAATTAAAGCCTTTACTATCATTTTTATGAGTAAAAAAAATGTAAAAATATCTAATTTCTTTACGAACCCATGTTTCAAAACATGTGCAAATGAATGAAAAAGAGCTGTTTTCCACCACAAGCTGAAACATGAAGAGTAATTAGAGTACCTTCCTATAAGGCCACCGATCGAGGCCATTGTCGCGACAAATTTTCTTTAGTACACTTGTACAGACACCTGCCCAATAAAGTTGGAATATTATGAGAATAAAAATCAACGTAAATACACACACACACACATATATATATATATATAGAGAGAGAGAGAGAGAGAGAGAGAAAGAGAGTACCGAGGTTGGAAGCGGCGTCGTTGAGAGGAAGAGAGAAGTAATTGGAGATGTAATCGAACGAGAGAGAATGGTTGGGAGGAGCCGTGTTTGTATTTGGGTTGTGTTGTGAACTCATTTTCTTCTTACAATTGACGGCAATAAAAATAAATAAATAGTTTTTTTTTTTAAAAAAAAAAAAAAAACCCCAAAAATCGAATGGTCGAAGAACCTTTCGGTGCCAAAACTGGGTGGGGATGTGTTTATGGAAATGCAAGGAATGTGTCGTTTTATTAATTCTTAAAGTTTTTTTTTTTCTTTAATTCTTATCTTCCCAAGGTTTATCACGTGAAACATCATATCTCAAGATACTCCTATGAAATTTTTTAGCCTTCGTAATTAAGAAATGCTTAAAGCTCATGTCGGTTAGGTTAATAAATATTAAATAATGTTTAGGGCGCATGACTGATAAATAAGTGTAAAGTATTTAATATAAATCGGCTTGAAAAGGCATTGGCAAGAGAGTTTTAAGAAAAAAATGAAAAAAATTAAGAGGAATATTAGGCTTACAAAATTTTTTACACAAAAAATTCTTACAAAGTGATGTGACATAATATAATTAGAAATTAGATGAATCTAAATTTTGAGAAATTCAGCGTTGGGAGGCTTGGAGTCTATTGTGCCTTTTAAAAGATTTTCTTCCAATGGACTGGTTAATGAAGTTCTTGACAACTCTAAAAAATTCGGGGGTTTACGAAAACCACAAGGCCAGATGGATAATTTCCAAGAAGCATTGGACTTATGTCATCTTAGCGACCTCAGTTATTAAGGGCCAAAGTTCACCTGGTGCAATAATCGACATGGGGCTCAATTTACAAAAAAGAGCGTCTCGATAGAGCAGTTGCTACTACGGGGTGGTGTGATTTATTTCCCCATTATAAAGTGGAAATTTTGGCAGCTAGGAGGTAGGACCATGCTCCCCTATTCATGTCATACTCTAAGAACGGTGAGCAAGTACACAAGAAGGTTAGACTTTTTCGAAATGAGGCATGTTGGGCACGCAAAAAAGAGCTCAAAGAGGTGATTAAAAAAGTTTGGAGGGCAAAATCCACAAGATCTAACATTTGGGTGGCACTGAAGAAAAAATACAGAGATGTCAGCACGAGTTATCCACTTGGCACAAAGCGAACTCAGGCCATACAGAGATGATGATTAAACAGAAAACTAGGCAACTGGAGGAGCTGCAAGGAGGAGTCGGTTTTTTAGACCTGGCTAATATCTCTAGAATTCAAGAAGAGGTTCATGATCTAATGGAACAGGAGGAGATGCAATGGGGTCAACGCGCAAAGGAAAATTGGTTACAATATGGAGATAAGAACTCCAAATTTTTCCATGCTTGTGCCAATCAGAGACGGTGTACCAACGAGATTCGTGAGATTGTCGATAAGGATGGGATTTTATGTTCATCACCAGATGACATTGAAAGTGCTTTCCAGAATTATTACTAGTTTTTATTTTCTTCTGACAACCCGACTGGAGTGGAGGAGTGTCTTTCTGTGATGTCTGCAAGGTCAATGCAGATATGAACCAACAACTTGTCCAAACCTTCACTCGAGAGGAGATCGGTATAGCCTTAAATCAGATGGGACCTCTCAAAGCACCAGGTCCGGATGGTTTTCCGCTTGTTTTTATCAAGAAAATTGGGCAAATGTTGGAGATGAGGTATGTCGTGCAGCCCTTGTTTTTTTAATAACGGATTTTTTTATGATGAAATAAATTCCACTTATATTGCCTTGATTTTGAGAATTAAAAATCCTCTTCTATGACCGAATTTGACCCATCAACCTCTGTAATTCCGGTATAAAATTATTTCAAAGGTGCTGGCAAATAGATTAAAGGTTATTCTTCCATATATTATTTCTCATAACCAAAGTGCCTTTATTCCGGGACGGTTGATTACTGATAATATTCTTGCGGCATATGAGACTTTGCACTCCATGCATACCCGAATGTGGGGGAAGACAGGTTTTATGGCAGTCAAACTTGATATGAGTAAAGCGTACGATCGCTTGGAGTGGGATTTTGTGGAAGCTGTCATGAACAAACTAGGGTTTGATCCTCATTGGATTAAGCTTATCATAAAGTGTATCAGGTCAGTTACTTACTCTATCCTCGTAAATGGCCAGCCGGTGGGGTGAATTTTTCTCACAAGAGGCATCAGACAAGGGGATCCGCTATCTCCCTATTTATTCATTCTTTGTGCTGAGGCTTCGAGTTCGCTCCTTCACAATGCGGAGCAAACTGGGTATTTGGCGGGAGTTCCGACTTCAAAGTACGACCCTCGGTTAAATCATTTATTTTTTGCCGATGACAGTTTACTTTTTTGTAAGGCGAATCGAATGGAATGGCGCAGATTGACGAAAATTCTGAATCGCTATGAAAGGACTTCGGGGAAAAAATTAAATAAAGATAAAACTGCTATTTTCTTTAGCAGGAATACCAGCCCGGAAGCCAGGGAAATTATTCTCCATCTGTCAGGGATTCCAGCTTCTCAGAATTTTGATAAATTTTTGGGCTTGCCAGCTCTTGTGGGAAGGTCAAAAATCTGGGAATTCCATAATATTAAGGACATAGTGTGGAAGCGGCTAAATGACTGGAAGACAAAATTTTTCTCACAAGCGGGGAAAGACATTTTATTAAAAGCCGCAGTCCAAGCAATTCCAACCTACAGCATGAGTGTCTTCTTGTTACCGAAGGAGTTATGTCGTCCCTTAAATTCTATGATGCAAAAATTCTGGTGGGGTCATAAAAAAAATGACTTCAAAATTCATTGGATGAGCTGGGAAAAAATGGGCCGTTCAAAATCTCAGGGAGGGCTGGGTTTAAGAGATTTACTTTGTTTTAATAAAGCTCTCTTGGCAAAACAAGTTTGGTGAATTTTGCAGAACCCCCACAGTTTGGCAGCACGAATACTGAAGGCAAAGTACTTTCCGAGGGATTCGGTGATGAAAGCCCCACTCTGTAAAAGACCTTCTTTTGCATGGCGTAGCATTTGTTCAGCACGTGATTTATTGCAAGAGGGGCTCCTTTGGCGAATCGGGGATGGTAAGTCGGTTAACATATGAAAGGACAAATGGCTGCCCATTCCACGAACCTATTCTGTCCAATCTCCAAGAAGATTATTAGCGGCAGAAGCCAGTGTGGGAGAACTAATTGATCCGGATACTAAATGGTGGAATGCGCCTCTTATTAAGGAGATTTTTTCGGAAACTAAAGCTGAAATTATTTGCAACATTCCCCTCAGTCGATATATGCAAAAAGATGTCGAAATTTGGCGAGGTACCTCTACTGGGGAATTCACAGTTCGCAGTGCGTACCATATGGCCAAGGAAATGGAAAAGCAACAAAAAGGAGTGTTCTAAAATCCCGGACAACAACAGAATATGGAAGAAACTCTGGAGTTTGCCAGTATCAAATCCGGCCAAAATGTTTTGGTGGCGAGCTTACAACAATATCCTCCCTACCAGGGAGAACCTAAAAAAGAAAGGTATTGTAACAGATTCCTCAGTATATTTATTGTCAAACGGAAAGTGAAACCTCTTTGCATGTCTTGTGGAATTGTCCTACGGCACGTGATGTTTGGGGGTCATGTGACAAGAGGATGCAGAAGAGCACTAGTGGGGGAGATTCCATCCTGGAAATAATGGAAGGGTGGATTGACAAGTATACAGAGGATGAGCTTACTTTTTATGCAGTAGTTGCACGAAATTTATGGTTCCATAGAAATACAGTGGTTCATGGGGGAGTTTTCACTCCACTATTAACCCTTGTCTAGAATGCGGTTCTTGCATGGAATGATTATCGTAAAGCCAATTCAAAGGATGAAATAGCCGTCCCATGCCTAAGGGTGGATGCCATATTGAGGTGGAAAAATCCACCACCATGCTCTTATAAAGTAAATTGGGATGTGGCTATCGATTCAGCTCACAAACGGTTGGGGGTTGATATCATTGTCCGGGATCACATGGGATTGGTCACCGCAGCTCAAAATCACACTATCAATTTCCTAACAGAACCAGTGGTGGCAGAAGCAATTGCAGCCTTGCAAGCAGCTGAATTTAGTCGTGATCTTGGTTTACCCAGCATTATTTTGGAAGGTGATTCGCTGCAAGTTGTAAACGCGGTCGCAGCTACAGGCCCAAACTGGAGCAGATATGGACAGATTATTGAAGATATCAAGATCGTCCTTCAAGGACTCGAGAGCTGGCAAATATGTCATACCAAGAGAGAATAATTATGCAGCTCATGGGCTAGCAAAAGAGGCACTTATACAGGTCATAGACAGGGTATGGATGGAGGATATTCCTCGTTGTATTTTTGACACTATAATGTTAGAGCAAAATGCTCTGGTATCATAGAGCTTTTTAGCTCTTTTTTTTTCCGATGATGTGAAATGAAAGGTTACAATTTTATTAAAAAAAAAAAAAGAAATCCAACTATATTGTGTCACATCACTTTGTAAGAGTTATTTTTTTGTAAAAAAATTTTATAAGCCTAGCATTTCTCAAAAATTAAATATATTTTGATAAAAAGGATCTAACAATCAAGTACATCACAATGAATGCTTAAAAGAAAAAAAAACCTTGCAATGAATGAGAAGCTTGTCCTTATTTTTTTATCCTTTTTTTTTAAAGGATTATTAGAAAAAAAAAATTTGTTGATAAAAAGATTCAAATTCATACCATACGGTGCATACCACATAGATTTAGAAGCAATTGGAGCCAAAAATCTAGGATTAAAAATAAAAATATATATAACTAATACTTTATGTATATATAAGTATATAAATATATCATTCTTATATAATTATATAAAAATATAATACATAACGTAACTATACTCTATGTAAAAATGGATTGTAAATGGATATATAAATACATAATGTAAATAATTACTATTTATATTTAATAATTTTATATTAAATACTATGTAGTATGTTTATATATATATATACAAATTAACTAATTAACACATATTAGTTTACGCTAACATATATATTGCGCACCCTAACCTTAAACCATTATGTAACATATATTATGTTAGTTATAAACATATATAAATTAAGTTAGTAACATTAACAATGTTTGTTAATTAACATCACAAATTAGTGGATCAAGTTTGAATTGAAGATATCTTGTATTTATTCGAGATATGAGCTTGTTGGCAAGTTGTTTCATCATAATTTATTAATGAAAGTCAAAAAGTCCTACTTAAAAAAATAATCAATATGTGGCTTAGAAGAAAAAAGACATTAATATTTAATATATACTAACACATTAATTATTAGCATATAGTTATATAATTAAATATGTTATGACTAGTTAATAATATTTAGCTATTTAGTTAACAATTATAAGTTATGTGACGTTATGTGAATGTGTGCTTATAATTTATTTTTATTAATTATGAATCTAATGGTTCATTTTTATCCTAACTTCTAATTATCTAATGACAATACTTAAATCATATGGACTAAGTATTATCATATGATCTCACAATTCATATGATTTTAAATCTTAGATCATGTGATCTAACGATTCTTAATATCTAGCGATAATACTTATATTATATATATTATCATATTTATATGATATAATGATTAAATGACCTAATGTTATATCAATAGGATTACATGGCACAATGTTAGATCATATAATACTTAATTTGTGTTATAACAATACATTGTTGACTTCAATACTAATTACTTAATTTAAGAATATATGAATCACATTGTTATTGTTATTGTTATTGTTGTTATGTTATTGTTATTGTTATTTTTATTTTATTATTTTATTATTATTATTATATTATTATTATTATTATTATTATTATATTATTATTATTATTATTATTATTATTTTTATTATATTTTAATTTTTATATAAGTTCATTATTACATATATTCATACTTACATTATAGAATGGTGAACAATGGCTTCACTAGTTGAAGAGGCCTCAAGGAAACTGCCAAGCTGAAAGCAAACAAAGGAAAGAACAGTTGTCCCAAGGATCACCATCATCGAGGAATCAAAGACCTTCGAGGGAAGTAGCACCAACAGTAATTTGGGAAACATTTCAAGACAGAAATGGTAGGTCCCTCAAACACTACAACGAGGAGCAAGATGCCCTAAGTGTGATCGATGTCACCGAGGACAATGCTGAGTGCGGGCAAGTGTGTGCTACTGATGTGGCAAGGTAGGCCACTTTGCGTGGAACTGCAACCAACCCAATGGAAATGGTACTGGTCTACTTAGAAGGAAATGATGGGAGGATACAAGATAAGTGTGACCATTAGAATTGCTTGAGGCATATGGGTTTCGTTTTGTTTAAGCTATAAGTTGGGTTATTTTAGCTATGCTCAGATGATAGCTAAAATTGTTTGTTATGTACTTTCAGTTGACTTGGAGTTTGACTCTGAAGTTGTAATGTTTTTGTTATGAATGATGCTAGTTACACTAAGTTTGATGTGTTGATGATGAGACTTGAGATTTTGTTAAGTGCCTATTATAATGATGCTAAGGTATGAGAGTGATAATGCTTATGGTGGTAATATTAAGCTTAGAACTCTAATGATACTATTTGGATGATATTAGAGATGAAGTGACATTAGGCACAAATCAATAGTCTATTTTGCTTGAAGAAATAAGTAAACGATTTGATAGTTGAATTCTAGAATGTGACTAAGGATTTTGTAGCCTTAGATTATGTTGGCCTGGATTATATGATTTTGTGTTATGAGTAAGGTGATTCTTATTTAGAAAGGGAATAGAGATTAATGACTTGAAGTGTTACAACACGCAAATTTCGAAGACAAAATTTTTATAAGGGGTGAAGGATGTAATACACCGAATATTTATTTATTGGATAAATAAATATTAATTTTGGATATAGGTGTGACTGTGACATTTTATGGATGAAATAATTATTTTTGAAGAGACCCCAAGAGACAAATTAATATTTTATAGAGATTTATTTTAATTGGTGATTTTAGTTCATAATTTTGGATTTATTATTAAGGAATTTATTGTAGGATTTAATTATCTTATTAAGGACCTACAAGTGTCATTGAATTTAATTTGGAATAATGAAGCTTTTTGGGATTTATTTATATTCCAAATTAAATAGGAACTGTATATTAGTAATAGGACAAGAGTGGTACCTCTTGTAATTTATTGGACCTTGCAAGACATTTTCGAAATATTTGGAAATAAGTGGAGGGCATTTTGGGAAGAGAATTTTTTGTGGATAGCAGCAAGGGGATTCCTCCCCCCTTGCTCACAAACCCTGCCAGTAGTCCCCAAGTATTATAAAAGGAGCTTCCTCCCCCTTTTTAGAAGAAAGACAGCACAGGGAGCAAGCATCCTGCGTGCGTGAGAAATAGAGAGAAAGAGAAGAGAAGAAAGAAGAGAGGAAAAGAAAAGAAAGATGGAGGGGATCTATCATGTGTGTGCGTGAGTGCGAGAGGGAGAGAAGAGAAGGAGAAGAGAGGGTGCCGTCCAGCAGGGAGGAGAGAAAAGAAAAGAAGAAAAAGAAAGGTACTATGCGTGAGGCAGAGAGAGGAAGAAAAAAACGGAAGGAAAAGGAAAAGAAGGAGAGGAGGAATGGCTGCCAAGTGTCACCGTGCAGCAGGGAGAAAGAAAGAAAAGAAAGGAAAAAAGAAAAAGAAAAAGAAAAAGAAAAGGAAAAGGGAATGAAGGAAAAGAGGAAAAACTCCTAGCTAATTTCTAAAGCCTTATTTTTTATTATGTGATTTATGAATTAATCACCATTTCTATTAATGTTTTGTTGAGGAAAAATATTAATCATGAGTCTCTTAATTTTTATGGGCTTAAGGTTGTTAATCTAGTGAGATTTGTGGTTTTTATACATGGGTATATTATTTTGGAATTAGATGCTAATGATTAATGGTGATTTTAGAGTGAAATAGTTAGAGTTTTATAGATGCTTTAACTATTTGTTCTTCATATTATCTAAGAGTAGATTTACCACTTTTTAAGGTATTAATGGATAGATCTTTTATATTTTTAAAGTGTGGTATATGAGGCTTTGTCTTTTAAAAGAATGGTTGGACCTTTGATTGAATATGAGAACTTTGGTGTTTAAATGATACTTTAGGGACTAAGTTGTATTTAGAATAATGTAATAAATTATTTTAGGCTATAGAATGTGTTAGATGTGTTAAAAGTATGACATTTGGAGTTTTAAAGTTTTCGTCTTCCAAACGTTCGATAGCTCCACCAAAAGTTCGATGGCCTCACCGAACATTCGATGTTTTCACCAAATGTTTGATGACCAGGTAGAGAGTCTAATTTGCTGGTTTAAGGTTTATGCTATAAGATGAGTTTTTAAGTGAGATATTTCTAATTAAGGACTTATGTGACATGGATATAGAGTTTGTGACTTCAAGGCATCGATTGCGATAATAGGACGGGTACGCGACATTGAGAAGTGAAAGGGAACTTTTAAGCAATGAAGGTAAGCGGGCTATCTTGTGCTAGTATTTTAATAAATAATAACCCGACACATTTTATATAATTCTTTTCAAAGAAAATTCGAGTTATTTGTTGAGCATCTCTTGAAATACATAAATAATGTTTTATGCATGAAAAATGTGACTTGAATACTTTTTACAAATATTGTATTAAATATGCACATTTAAATATTTTGTTATTATGCATACATGAAATGAGTTTTTTTTTTTTTTTAATAAGCAATATTGGGAAAAGGGGAATGGATCAAGGTGGATCATGTCCACCTTATACATGTAATGAGTTGTTTGTGTGGATATGTGTAATATGAGATGAAATGTGAAATTTATGATTAATGGTGACTTCGGTACCATGTGTATTTATGATTTGTTGTCAGTGTAACATACCCTTGATGGGGTATGGCCAAATAAGCCGTTAATACTAAATAAAGGGGGTTAGGCTAAGAGGGTTCCGTAGAAAGGGGATAAGCGGACTAGTCCTTACCGAAAGGTGATGTACAGGATAAGCACAACCTTACTCTGGGGGTTAAACAAAGTTATGAAGGTTTATATGATGAAGTAAAGTAAGGATAAAAGTTTATGTAAAGCCAATTTTTAGGATCAATTATCTTTGCAAAAATAAATGATTTTATGACTCAATACTTTTATTTGAATATAAATTGTTCACAGTCACACAATGGCACCGAATTACTTGCTTATTAAGCGGTGGACTTACCACTTACTTTCTCCACCTTTAAAATATCTATGTTGTAAAACATAAATCTTTTACAGTGTAACAAGTTAGGTCTTTGAGGTACAAGGATTATGACGCGGACGCGACCATTGAAATTATGATTTGGATCCGATAATGCTTGAGGATACATTGCAGAGTTTCGGAGATCGCTTATGGTAAATAGTACTATTGAGTGACATTGCAGACTTAGTGTTTTGAGATGTATTTGTGTATAAAGGTTTAGCCTAGAAATATGTTATAATGATGATGTATATTGTAGCGATTTCAGTTATTGTAATGACTCTTAGTAAATGCTCTGGTTGTAATTTTTAATGTTGATAAAAATATTATGGATTTCCGCTGCATAGTATCCTCTTTTGAGGAGTAGAGATTCCTGAGTCTTATTTCAGGTGGAATGGAATTGGGAGGTGAACAGAAAAATTAATTTCAAGTTAATTAATTTCTCGGAGCGTTGCAAGTAGCCTAGGAGTTATTGTCTTTCTGAGGAAAGTACTTTAGTTCAAAGACAACTCCCGGTCCATTAAGTGTATACCACCGTATACACCTACTACATCAACCCAAAAAATCCTCTTCGCCTGACTAAGGTAAATCAATTCAGCTGATGTGTAACAGTTTTAGCAAATAGAATGCTCAATTCCATTGTTGACTGCAACTAAAGACTTTACAGAATACAAGAGTTATGGTCTATGACCTTGTGTGACAAAGACCATTGCTCCCACCCATAGTCCATATTCAATGTATTCTCCGGACTTTTTGTATAAGGATTTATTCAATGAAATCATACAAAGATTATATGCTTATATGTCACAAATATATTCAATCAGTGAATAAAACTTTATTCATAACAAAACTATAATGTCAATTGTTTCACAAATTGAGATTTAGGGCATAATCCTCAACAATCTCCCATTTGCACTTAATTCCAATTGGGCATACATTTGACTTTCATTCCCTCCAAGTAGGGGTGAAAAGGCGGTTATCTTAAAACATTAACCGCCTCCGCACCGCCTTAGGCGGTTACGGTTATTTTATAACTGCCCGGTTAGCGGTTATTAAATCTATAACCGCTCCGCTAAAACCGCTTTTGATAATTGGGCTTTTTGGGGCCTATTTTGAGTATTAGACTCGTTTTTTGGGCACAATATAAATGTTTTACCCTTTTTCTTCTTCTTCTTCTTTTTTTAATATTTTTTCAGGGCTTTTTGGGCCTAAAAATATGCATTCTCTAGCACTTATCAAGCCCAAAAAAAATAAAAAGATAGTCTACACTTAGCCAAAAGGCCTAGAAAGCCAAGATGAATGCTTTGCCCAACTACTCAGTCTTTATTTTATAGCCAATGTTCACTTCCAGTTGCCCTTACACTTTGGTGTGGGACTTTAAAATTTCCTGGCACCCATTTCAAAGACCAACATGTGCGAAGCTGCACGTTTCTAACTGGGCGGTTATAATTTGATCTGGGAGGCTATTTGGGAAGGAGACAGAAGGGTAGCAAGGGCTCCTGGACCAGCTCTCTCTATGATCTCAAGCACACCAAGATCTAATTGATTTGTTGCAAATAGAATTCGGTAATGAGCTCACGAAGGAAGATCTCCTTGTTGTTAGAGAAGGTGTTGATGATGAAGCTCAAAAGCTGGTTGATCTCCGCCTGGAATGCAAAGGTCTCCGTCTCTGTCTCTCCCATGTGCACGTCAACCATTGATACAAGTTGCTATGAACTTGAATTTGCATAACGAAGCAACAAGGAAGTGAGAATTTCGAAATCCTAGGAATTTGTTTACTGTGATGTTGGATTTCTCTCTTTCTTTGTTTCATCGTAGAATCTGCTGGAGAGGTATTTATAACATGTCATGATTATGGTGCTTAAATATTTTCTCGTGGATGTTCCCATCTGGCTTTCCATGGAGTTCAAGATCAGAACTTGGCATTCAAACAATCACAATTTTGACCTCAAAGAGAACTTTAGGCTTAAGGCTACAAAATATTATGAGGTTGTGGAAGAAAAAGCGAGTAACAGTGTTGTTTGTATATATATAAAATTATAAATATTTTTTTTTTATATATTTCTAATATATAAAATATAAAATATATATGTATTTAAAGGCGGTTAGCGGTTATAACCGTTAACCGCCTATACCAAAACCGCTAAACGCCCCGCCTAAGGCAGTTAGCGATTTTTTTCCAACCGCCTTGAAGACGGTTATGCGGTTTTGCGGTTAGCGGTTGGCGGGGTGGTTCCCCGCCTTTTCAGCCTGTACCTCCAGGTGAGTATCGAAAACTCTTTGGGGCAAAGTCTTAGTGAATGGATCCGCCAATTTTCTGCTGATGGTATTTTCGCCACAATTGTATCTCCCCGCACCACTATCTCTTTAATGAGATGATACTTGCGCTCTATGTGTTTCCCTCTCCTATGGTTCCTTGGATTGTGCAACTGTTCCACTGTTGTCGCAAAACAACTTTATGGGAGCTTGCTTGTTCCTCATCACATCAAGATCCATTAGGAACTTTCTGAGCCACACTGCTTCCTTTGCTGCCTCACTGGCCACAACGTATTCAGCTTCCATAGTGGAGTCCGCAATGCATGACTGCTTGACACTTCTCCAACTAATGGCTCATCCTTCTAAGGTAAAGACATACACTGATGTGGATTTCTGGGAATCACGATCTGATTGGAAGTCAGAATCTGTGTAACCAGTAGCTATCAAATCCTCATTCTGGTAGACAAGCATATAGTCACTCGTTCTCCGTAGATATTTGAGTATATGCTTAACCGCTACCTAATGTTGTGGACAAAGATTTGGTTGATATTTACTGACCATGCCCACCGCAAAACATATGTCTGGTCTAGTGCATAACATGGCATACATGAGACTTCCCATAGTCGAGGCATAGGGTAGATTCATCATCTGCTCTTCCATCTCAGATGTCTGAGGACACTGATCCTTGGATAGAGCTACTCCATGCCTAAAGGGCAACATCCCTTTCTTGAAGTCCAACATGTTAAACTTTGCCAAGACCTTGTCTATGTATGCTGATTAGGATAAGCCTATCATCCTATTCTTACGATCCCGCAAGAGTTTTATTCCTAGAATGTAGCTTGTTTCTCTCAAGTCTTTCATATCAAACTGTTTAGACAACTAGATTCTAACTGCTGATAACGTACTCACATCATTTCCGATGAGTAGTATATCATCCACATACATCACTAAGAATGTCACTACATTATCTCGACACTTTTTATACACTCATGGTTCATCGAGGTTTTGTTCAAAACCATATTGTTTGACAGTTTCATCAAACCTGATGTTCCATGATCTGGATGCCTGCTTAAGTCTATAAATGGACCTTTGTAATTTACAAATCATATCACCTTGGCTCTCAACTATAAATCCATCTGGTTGCATCATATAGATGTTCTCGTCAAGTTGCCCGTTTAAGAAGGCAGTCTTGACGTCCATTTGCCAAATCTCATAGTCAAGATGAGCGGCAATGGCCAAGAGTATCCGAATGGACTTAAGGATGGCTACTGGCAAAAAGGTTTTCTCATAGTTGATCCCTTCTTTCTGAGTAAAACCTTTTGCTACTAACCTAGTCTTGAAGGTTTCAACCTTCCCATCCACTCCCATCTTCCTCTTGTAAACCCATTTACACCCAATAGGTTTAATCCCGTTAGGTGCTTTTACAAGAGTCCAGACATTATTGGAATACATGGATTCCAACTCATTTTTCATAGCCTTGACCCACTAGTCTGCATCTGTATCGTTTATTGCTTCATCGTAAGTCCTTGGATCCGATTCTAGTTCATCAGAGACAGCCTCATGGACTTCTCCTAAAAACATGAATCTGTTAGGAGCCCTGACAATCCTCCCACTAAGACGAGGCACGATAATTTCCGGTGTCACCTCTATAGTAACCTATGGTGTATTTGACACAACCAAATCATCTTTGGGAATGACTGAAGATGATCCATCCATTGCTTCAACCATTTCATCTAGAACCTCCCTACTTTTAGGCTTTAAGTTGTTTACATAGTCCTCCTCAAAAAACCTAGCATTTGTAGCAACAAATACCTTCTCATCCTCAAGACTATAAAACAAATATCCCTTTATATCTTTTGGACATCCAACAAGTAAGCATACTTCTGTTTTGGATTCTAACTTATCTGATTTCCCTTTTAGCACATGTGCTGGGCACCCCCAAACCCATATATAATGAATACTAGGCTTGCGCCAGTCCATAGTTCAGTGGGTATCTTGAAAACAGATTTAGATGGAATCAAATTCAATAAGTATGCTGCTGTTTGTAAAGCATATTCCCAAAAGGACATAGGTAGAGCAGCATAACTCATCATAGCCCTTACCATTTTCAAAAGAGTTATGTTTCTTCTTTCCGACACATTGTTTTGCTAGGGAGTCCCCATAGTGGTCAACTAGGATATAATCCTTTGTCTCTGACAAATGATCCTTAAAGTCTCCAAGGAAGTATTCACCACCTCGGTCAGACCGAAGGGCTTTAATATGTTTACCTAATTGCTTTTCTACCTCAACCTGAAACTCTTTGAATTTATCAAAAGCTTTAGACTTTCGACGCATAAGGTAGACATAACCATACCTTGAGTAGTCATAACTAAAAGGGATGAAATACTCATAATCACCTTTAGCTTGGATACTCATAAGACCACATACATCAGTATGTACTAACTCAAGCAATTTTTTAGCTCTATACTCTTTTGCAGAAAAAGATCTCTTGGTCATTTTGCCTTGCAAGCATGATTTGCAAACTAGATAATCATTAAAATTCAATGGGCCCAAGAGCCCATCATTAACTAGCCTTTGAATCATTTTTAAATTAATATGACCAAGACGCAGATGCCAAAAATAAGCTTCATTAGTAGAAAGAAACTTCATCTTTAAAGGTAAAGCATTATGAATAGGTTCTACAACAGAATTATTAACAGCATTTAAATCAGGAGTAATAATATACAAACCATCAATAATCATTCAATAACAAATAAAAGTTCTACCCTTCTTTATTACCGTTGTATTCCTCAAAATAAAGGTATATCCACATTTACCCAAAAATGTTACAGCAATTAAATTTCTGCGAATTTCAGGCACATAAAGACAGTCTGTTAATATTAATACTCTAGAATTAAAATAGAGCTCAACAATTCCGATGGAATGGACTGAGATCCTTGTTCCATCACCGAGTATCACGCTCATCTCTCCTTCATTCAGTTTTCTGGTTTCTTGAAACCCCTGCAAAGAATTGCAGATATGATTAGTTGATCCTGAATCCATACACCAGGTACTCGTGGGATTCACAACTAAACATGTTTCTACTAAAAGAGAAGATATATGACCTTTGCTTTTGGAAGCAAGGTACTTGAAGCAATTCTTCTTTTAGTGCCCTGGCTTATCACAGTAATAATAATTCTTATCGGATCTGCCTCTCTCCTTCTTTCCAGCTTTAAACCTTTCAACAACAGAGTTGCTAGCCGGTTTTTCCTGCTTCTTCTTCCATATGCCTTTTAGCTTGGACTTTGAAGCATGAGCATAATTTATTGAGCCTTTACGCCTCAGGATGCTTTCCGCTGCTATCAGCTCACTCATCAATTCAGCTAAAGTGTAGTCCTTCTTGGTCATGGACACATTTAGCCTAAAATGATTGAATGAACTGGGCAACGATTGTAGAATCATGTCTACCTGAGACTCACCATCAATCTCAGCACTCAAAACCTCCAGTGTATTGAGCAGGTCTATCATAGATAGACAATGCTCTCTCACTGGTGTACCCTCGACCATCTTTGTACTAAGCAAAGACCTCATCATATCTGCCTTGGCAGCACGACTTTGCTCCCCAAATATCTCCTTCAGGATTCCCATCATGAGCGAAGCATGATCTACTTCCTGAAGTTGATGTTGGATTACATTTTACACGGAGGCTAGAATGTAACACTTGGCCATCTCATCAAACTTCTTCTAGCGATTAAATCGTTGTGAATCATCTTCAGATGCACCTTTAGCTGGAATAGGAGGACATGCCTTTGCAAGCACATACTTGTGCTTTTCCGCAGTCAGCACTACGTCCATATTACGTTTCCAGTCTACGTAATTTAGACCCGTCCGCTTATTTTGATTTAGTATGGTGGAGAAAAGACTAAACGACTAAACGAAGACAGTTTCTAGTTTCTAAAAAAATATATATAACATTGTACATAATCAGGCATATACTCATATTCAGCATATAAATAAACATGTGAACCTAAGAAAAAACATATGTATTAAAATGCTACGACAACCTAGTTTCGTAAATAAAAAATACCCTTCGCATGGAAGCAAGGCTCAAGGTTAAGACAAGATATCTTTAATTACCTAACTAGACAATAATTTCTCTTTTCATTAATGCTTACAGTCATTAACAAACACCATCATTAATACTATTAAGCTATTAATGAACTGGCATTTTTCTTTAGTCTTTAATCTTAAGAACCATTGCTCCGCATGAGATTAGTATATTAGATTAGTCAAGTGTATACTGTCAAGTTGTTCCATTGTGAATGTCAAGTAACTCCACCGCGGGGTGGTCGTTCCTGATGCATAAAATACAACTTCCCTATCCAATCCGGAAATCTACCTGTAATCTGTGAAACAAAGTATCCTCTGCATGGATACAAGGCTCAAGGCCAACATGAGATATTTTGTCCTCTTTTTACTTTTAGAATTATGACGGAGACTGTAAGATTCCACTTATGGTTTCTCGCTCCCACTTGATAATTTAAAACTTATGGGTTTTTATAACAATTGTCATTTTCTTTGCAATTGCAACTTTGCCATTATGTTTTCAAAGAAACATCCTCCTAATAGAATTGGGAACATTAACCCCTATCCATCCTTTTTCTTTTGTGTTCTAATGAATAAATTCTAGTTCGCGTAGTTCGGGCCTTTGAAATTTATCCATCTTACTTTAGGATTACCCACAACACTAAGAAAATATTATTATGGAAAAAACTGGTTATACCAGCAAACTCCAATTATGAATAAAATTCATTATTGGTGTTTACATAATTATATGCATAGCATATATCCTTGTATAATGATTTGATCATCATACAAAACCTATGAGCAAATTTTCCAGGAAAAATAATTTCCTAAACACAATTTCTCACTGCTCCCATCTTGTAGGATTTCTGAAATTTCAGATTCGTCGACGAGTTTTAAAATGATCATAACTATTTTGATATAACTCGAAACGAAGATCCATTTCGACCATTGCGTCAACCACAATTTTTACTTGCAAAAATAATTGCCAAACAGTTTTAGGACAAGCCCATAAATATTTATTAAAATCGTAATCCTCTAGACCATGCTGTAAAACAGCAGCAAAATTGCTTGTAATGCAAAATTGAATTAAAATAGTAAACGACCTCCAAACAACACGATATTTTGTAGGTAGGATCCTAACATGTTATAGAACATGATCCAGGTCTAAGCACAAAATTTCAGTCCTTGGATACTTTCAGAAAAAATTCCAAAATTGAGCAAAAAAAAAAAAAAAACTGTTTTTAAAAACTTGTTCTTACACATGCTTGTTGGGAATACTACTAGACCAAAACAAAATATAGTGCATGGGAAAATAAACTACTTCCTAATCAAGATCGAACTTTAAGAACTACATGCAAAGAACTATGCTATTAAAATAAATAAGCAATAAAATACTTACTTGGAGACTAGGGCCACTCCTTGGCTATATGAGCAGTAGATCCTGGCTCCTTGCTAACAGAAATCCCGACCTTCAGATCTTCTCACCAATGACTAGAAATAACCAAGAGTGTGGACTCAAGTTTCTCTTCAAATATTTAAACTATGTTTCTTTGAGAGTTAACTCAATAGAACTTCAGTTCTTAGCAAATACTAAACGAACTATGTTGGTGTGTCTTCCAAGAGCCACAAGCACCTCTATTTTTATATCCTTAAAAACACAAGAGGCCTTTTAAAATAATTGGTGTGCTGTCGCAGGCAACCAAAAATAAAACCTATACTCCTAAAAATACATGTAGTGATGCAAGTAAGGATCATTCCCACGGAGAGTATTCAGCCTAGTTTTATGCTACGTGAACAAGGATTGGGGGTTTGAGTATAACGAAAACAATTTTAAGAAGAACAACTAAGGAACAATTCAATTTAAAGTATCGAAATCAATCAAAAGAACAAACCTTGGTCAAAGTCAACATCCACCATTGGAATTTTACAATTGATCATTGATGCAAGCATATGTTAATTCATACTTTAAATATTCACCGTTGGAATTATTATCCTATCTCTCCTTAGTCACAGTTAATTAGAAAACAAGCGATCTAATTAATTTAACTACTAAACAACCCAAGACAAGCGCTAAAGGTTTAATCTAGTAGCAACCTTAAGAATTAGAGAGATCGATGAAGCTAAACAACACAAGCGCAAGCGGTTGCATTTAATTTCATCGAGCGTTCTTCCTAAGATCTAATAATTTTTGACGCAGCAAATCATTAAATCTTAGTTGCTTCGCAAATTAGAGGGATCAAACAATTACAGAATTTAATATCTAATCTAGCAATAGATTGTAACGAATAATAAACTAGTAGGCCTCCTAGTAATTAAACAAGACAATCATGAAAATAGGCACAAAAGAATATTCGATACTCAAAGCATAAATTGAACACTAAAACAATTTAGATTTCACAGTTTTATTAATTCCCAGGCTTCCGTTTCCTTCGACCAATCAAGAAAGTTTAGTAATGCAGAGCCATAATGAAAACTCAAAGAATCCATTAGAGAAGAGGGAGAAAAGTGTTTTTGTAGTCTAATGATTCCCCTCTTCTTTATACACGTTCATGCTCCTTATTAGAAGCCTACAAAATCTCCTAAAGATATTCTAAATATTATCATAAAATAATAATATCCAAATCTGATTAATTTAGAAAAATATTAAAAATAAAAAAGAGTCCTAATATAACTAGGAAAGTGGTGTTTCCAGCTGTAATTTTCGTGCACCAGATCTGCTGGTTTCTACAGATTAGAAAATCGCATGCTAAGGAATGTTTCAGAACGTCAACAATGCAGGTACCGCAACTTCAAGCCCAATTTTGACCTTGATGCAGCCAGTATCTCTCAAAACTCAAAACATGAAATTTGTAGAACTGTTTCTTGGTGTTTCATATCATCTTAAATCATCTCAATCAGAGCTTGGATGAGAGAGTTATGCCCAGATTACAAAGTGATGTAGAAACTATCCAAAATCGCCCAATTAGCTTTGTTTTGCATTTAACGCCTCCAATTGCATCCTAAATCAAAATAAAAGAATAATGAGTACATTTAGGCACCAAATAAGTATAAAAGACAAAACATTAAGGGAGAAAAATATGGCATTTTGCATTCTCATCAATATTCCATGTGGGACAAGATGTAGATGAGTAGACGACTAGGCTAGGGAAAACCTTAGTCATCACTCCCCTCATGGAGAATGACGCATGGGCTAGGGTGGAAACCCTACCCCATGCGTCAACTTCCCTGTAGGGGGCTTGGGTTTTATCCCAAGCTCATGCTCCTACTTATCTCTTTGTACAGTTTTCCCTTTAGGGTCAAATCTTAATTAATTAAAACAACCTGCTTAAATAATAAGCTCATGTTTTAATAAATTAAAATATATTGTCTAATAAATAAATAAAAGCCTGTCATGGTTAATTTATAATAGCTTGGTGAGGGGCCCAAAAGAAAAAATAAATCTGGCTCAAATAGTCACCGACAAATCTCTGTCACTATTTAATTACAATTGATGCCACTATACAATTGTAACTACACTCCATAATTTATTCTTGATAAAAAATTAACAACCGTTCCTTTTGACTTACTTATAGTATGAGTATGATCCCTCCATGAAATATTCCGTAGCACAATTAGGACTAAGATACTGTCACACTAAATTCTCTGGCTCTTAATCCTTGATTCCCAGATTTATCCTTTGTCATTCTCCATCTGCGAATACTCTGTTTACAAGTCAAAATATATTTTGGATCTCAACCAAAATGCTCTGATCAGAGACTGAGAATGAACTCCTTTGAAATCCTAGTCAAGGAAAAATTTCATATCATTTTTGTTAATCTAAAAGGACTTGGATTCCTTATCGAGCAAAGCTTCCCTCACAATATTTTATGTGATCACCCAATGCATGGAGATGTTGTCCGACGTTTAAGGTCTCACTCCTTAATGCATCAAAGTGATAGACACTTACACATCTGAGTCCGCTTCCCCTCAGGATTTAGAATCATTGGTTATAAGTAATCTGAGAGTTATTGTCTTTCCGAGGATAGTACTTTAGTGGAAAGACAACTCCCGGTTCATTCAGTGTATACCACCTTATACACCCACTACATCAACACGAAGAATCATCTTCGCCTGACTAAGGTAAATCAATTCAGCTAATGTGTAACTGTTATGCCCAAGAATTTAAGTTAAAGAATTATAAAATCACCTTAAAAAGGAAAGGGTAAAAAGGTAATTTTTTACATTGGGCGTCCAGACGGTGGTGTTGTGGTCTGGATGGCTATTGCCTAGGGCTGGTCGTCTGCAAATTCGTCTGTTGCGGTCCAGACAGTGTATGCTATGGTTCAATCAGTAGCAACCGCACGCAAGTTGTCCGTAGTAGTGTTCGGACGGTGTTTGCTACGCAACCGTTCGCACCTGCGTCCGGACGAAACACGTTCTGATTCAGTCAATGTTCTTTGTTCGCAGCCCGTCTGCGGCGTGGTTCGGACGGTCCATATATGTTTCGAACAGTGATGAATAGTATGCCGAGTATATATAGCTTGAGTGCGTTTTTTCAGCTCATTTCTCATATTTTCTGAACTGAAACGACCTGGAGCTCTCTCCTCTCTCCTAGGTTTTCTCCAAACCTTAAGAGAACTATATTTTGAGGCTCGAGTTACATTTTCTAACATCGACAACGCGTTCTTTGGTGTTAGATCGTCGTTTTCACTAATCGTTTGAGGTAAATTCTCAAGCTATTGTCCACATTCTCAAAATTAAGCTAAACACCACTTGCATGTTGCTTAATCTTGATTATTTGTCTAGGAAATTGTCACATTTGTATAGTTCAAGCATTGGATCGAAGTTCCTTTGACCGGGTCTTCGTACCTTGTGGTAAGTGTTAAGTTTAGCTTTGTGATTTTAATTAAGGTTGCAATGTAGTATGTTAATCCATAGTAAATTACCATGGATTAACTCTTGTAGTTTATGGATTCATGTTATGAGTTTCATTAAGCCATGGGTATAATGGGTTAGCTGCTTATGAGTTGTTAGACACTTATGTACTCTTAGAGATTGTGTTGTAAATTATAGATTGTGTCTAAGGTTGCATGCAATATGATATTGCAGCTTATTGTGGCTAAGAGGTTGGATTGGTATCCAAATATTGCATCAAAGGATTGAGGTAAGTAATCTTTACTCATTGAGGACGAATTACATTTTATGTTTTTGAAGAATTTTATAAATGATTTTAAATATTTTATAAATGCTAAACAAGTTGAGAAAGAATAAAATTTTAATGCTTTTAAAGAATGTTTAAAGTTATGAAAAGATCGAGCTATTCATATGTTGTTTGATGATGATTTATTATTACTTGATACTTTCAATATTTTATGAAGTATTTGATGAGATATGATTGATATTGTTATTTGATTTTTAAAGTGTTAAGATATGAAAGAGACACTATGATTATTGATTACTTTCATGCTTTGAGATTTTGGGCTTATGATGAATGAGAACTGATTTTATGTCAATTGTTGAGAAATGATTGTTGAGATTTGTAAGTACATAGACATGAGCATGTGCATTGATGTGTGAGCATGAATATGTGTTAATACTAAAGAGATAAAGAAGAGGGTTGTGCCCATAAGAATGAAAGTTAAAGAAGAGAGCTGGGTCCATTATGATAAAAGTTATGAAAGTTATGAAAGGTGTTAGGGCTAGGTCCATTACGTACAAGTGCTAGGGCTGGGCCCATTATGCGCGAGGCTAGAGAATTGTCCCTGAGGCCGGTGTGTGTAGTTGCTCGGGCTGAGTCTGTTAAGCATGTTGTACACATTACGAAAGTAAAGATGAAAGTGGAAGATTAAAGTATGCATTGCATTGCATTGTTATTAATGATTTATGGGTATTAGTTTAAGAGGTATTTTATGTTAGATGTATTGGTATGCATAAGATTCTCAATGGGAAAGAACTTATGTATACGTTTATAGCTGGACTACACATGATGTTTTATGGACTTTTATTATGTACAAGTTATGCATTAGATGAGTTTATATGTATATGTATCCAAATATATTTTGGAGCATATGCATACATTCACAACTATATATAATGATTTAAAATGCTTTATGAATGTGTTGTTTACTTCATCAGCTACACCAAGTTTGAATAATGAAATAACATTTTTATGAAGTTGAGTAGCTGTTATTGTAAACGATTGCATAAATAAAAGTTTGACTCAATGCAAAAACCCTCGGGAGAGTTTTCATTATTTATGAATTGTTAACTCACCCTTTCTTCTTTCCTTCCCTTATGTAATCATGGATGATCTCTATGATTGCATAGATGATGCTGTTGTTGCAGGTACAACGGATCTTGATGAAGATCCAGTGGCAACTTACATGGGATATCATGTCTGAGGGTGATGTACGCTCATTGAGTATTTTTGTATAGACTCTTACAGTGGTATAGTTTTTGTTGTACATCATGTTGTTGTATATGTACAACAGATTGATGTACTTTAGCGATGCCGTTTGTGGCATTTTTGATAGCCTTCTTTTGATATATAACTTGTGTTGTAAAGCTGTTGTAAATAGTTTATGTCAGCTCTAAGTTATATTTCTCTCACATGTTATGTTATTTGATTTCCGCTGCGTATATGTTATTAACTCTGATGTGATATGCTTAGATTATGAGTTGATGATGTGAGCTTTACATGAGCCTCTGTGACTATTCGGTTTCATTTCAATAAAAAAAAAGTGTGATGAATTGGGTTGCCACAGTAACAGTCTTAGCAAATAGAATGCCCAATTCCATTGTTGACTGCAAACTAAAGACTTTACATAATACAATGGTTATGGTCTATGATCTTGTGTGACAAAGACCATTGTTCACACCTATAGTCTATATTCAATGTATTCTCCGAACCCTTTGTATAGGGCTTTATTCAATGAAATCATACAAAGATTATATGCTTATATGTCAATAATATATTTAATCAGTGAATAAAACTTTATTTATAATAAAATTATGATGTCAATCATTTCACAAATTGGGATTTAGGACATAATCCCTAATAGTACCCTTAATAGGAAACTCTAAGTAGGATTGAAGGTACTGTGATGCGTATTTCACCTGACATTGCGTGGCCCAAAGTTAAAGATCTAGATATGCCATGTGTTCTCGCTTTGGTGATAATGTTGTTTGAGGCCAGCTGGCAGCGATAATGTGTAGTGATTGAGAGGGCCGCAATTGGGGATTTACCCTAGTGCTTAGTCTCGAGTCCTCGATAAGTTGATAATCTGAACCTATGAAGCCTGATCTTGTCAAAACACTGCTGTTAGTTAGGGAGATAATATTTGTACTCAACATCACTTGGATATGTGGTAGGATTCTCTTGATTACGGGTCAAGTCATCCAGTTGTTCCGCATTAAACGAATAGTAACAACGTCCTCTGATCGGGTATGAGGTGCGAGAGTGGAACCGCCTGAACCTAGTATGGGCTTTAGTGACTTGGACCTCCTTATGGGCTTCTGATTTCCTATTGGACCTCGAGCATTACCCTAGGCTCGATGGCTTATTCCCCAACAGTAAGTAAAAATTATCACGAAATTGGCTATGCAATGAGCCTTTAATGACATTTCGTTTTCCTTAACTCTGATAACCAAGAATGTCATGTGATTTTGCAAAATAATTCGTGTTGCCTCTGTTATTTTGTGAGTATAAAAATTGGTTTATTTTAAAGTATGGTAGGCATAATCTCGGTAACAAGTCATTCATTTTAATGCAGAGAAATCATGCATTGTACATATATATACTTAATAACTATAGCTTTCTTCTATATGGTCTCTTTGAGCCTTTAACCCCTTCTCGATAGTGTTGGCTCTGCTCCGAGTGATCTATAGTACAATACCGATGCCTGGGATGTTGCCATGTACTGTCATCATTAGTGACCCCACCAGATTTAAATCTTGGGTGATCCACACCACTAAACGATTGCCGGTAGGTTGTGACCTTATCGATACATGGTGCGTCGGTCACCTATAAAGTCATTGGATTCAAAGCTAAACATAAAAGTAAGTATGTTTTACCACAAGGTGAAGCCCATATACAACCATGTGCCGCCATCTGTACATAACAATCCACACTATATGATCACTTATTATTAATTGTATAGCAAGCAAATATCTAATTGAAGTATTTATAAACATTTGATAAATTTAGTAGGCTCATGACATATGGTTTAGTTTGAAACATGGAATTAAAAATATGCTCAGTTCGTAAACATGCATAATGAAATCAAAACCGTTCCATTAGCATTTACTTACCTAGGATGATTCTCCTTACTCTCGGACATCTTAACATCCACGTCACTGCAATCATACTCTCTAGTATTAGACACATTCCACACTGAAATCTTAATATTGCACTTAAAACCCTAATCATGCGATCAAACCCTAATTACATAACTAAAACCCTAATATGCCAATTATGGCCTCATCGAATGTGCAATATCGAAGGTCGATCGTCCAACCAACAAGGATTGATTGTTCAGCCTCGGGAGTCATTCAATCTTCACCTCGTCCGGACTTGCAATGAATGACCTTGCAAAGGAGGCTTTGAGGAGCTTCAAATAAATACATGTCTAGACTACTATCAACGAGATAGCAAACAAGGCACTCGAGAGCTTCTTCAATTTCTTTCATAAGTGGCTTGTCCAAACCCGTACTGAATGAGTTTCCGAATGACCTTGTCGGTGGTTTCTTTATAACAAGACCCATCCGGATGGCAACGATCGAGAAACCAATCGAAGTCTTTGGTTCTTCACCATTTTGATGAATTTTGGCAATTATACCCAAGTACAAACTACCTCACCAAATTTCACTTACATAGACTTGTTTTGGACATCAAATTTGCCAATTATAAAACATGACACCTCTAAATCAGAAAAGAAAAAGAAAAAGAAAAAGAAAAAAAGATGAAGATATTTATGTTTTCTTGAAAAATAGCATTATTATTTTCATGAAGAGAAATATTACAAAAATCACCAAATACTATAAATACGATAACGCTAATACTAATACTTCAAAGAATATAATAAAATTTTGATGAGTACAAGTGTGAGATGCAAAAAAAACTTCAAGCTGCTTTTTCCTTCCTTCCTGCAAGAATCATTGAAATCTGGAGGCCTCTACTAAAAGCTTGATTAAAGAGCAAGCGCGTTTGGAACTCTGATAGAAATGGGAACCAAGACAAAACGGCTATAGGCATGAAGATTATCAGCCCCATTATGCATTCATATCCTCTTGCTAGCTCCTTTATCGACTCCCAGAATCCTACCCACTTCAACATTGACCTGCATGCTTGCCCAATCTAAGGACAAGATAAAGGAAACATTGATTTAGTGAACCCACAATTCAGCAGTAAAACACATCCATGTCAAAACTAAGTATCTTTCTTAAAAAAAGACACTAAAGCTCATGAGCTAATATAAGAAATGTCATGTAGTTTCAGGAAGCACAACGTTTGAAAAATGTTGACAATTCTTAGCACTTTGTCACAGTTCAAACAGGAAAATCACAACTTCAATAAATTCAAAATGTAAGGGTCTAGCTTGAAAGTTAGGAAAGTGGAATAGAGAAACATAGGGTGGAGTTTGCAACGTAGGTATGAATGGGAAGATATGACGTTGATAGTAGTAAACTAGCAGTTAAAAAGATTCTAGGGCCAGAAACAAAATATAATAATTTTCTAAGCCAAAGCAAGTAAATGAAAGAAAAAAACAACATATGTTGTCACCAAAAGATTATTCAGAATAATTCTGAAAGAAGAATTCCAAGTTATGCAACATTTATTTGAAGATTTTTCTTGAACAATAGTGCAAGTGCAACAACCTTTATAACCCTAATTTGGATTTCATCTTCGGCTAAATTAATGGTGATTTCAAAAAGGCAGGATGCTTTCAAGACAAATGGCATAAACTCACAAGAACAATGTGTTCTTTCTACTTTAAGAAGATGCAGTGTTTTAAACTTACAAGGAGAAAGGCCCATCCTGTGGGTGTGAAGGCAAGAATGGCAGCAAATAAATCTGATATAGTGAGTCCACATACAACAAATAAGACAGTCATGACAGACATGAAGCCAAGGAACAGAAGCGCTTTGAGAATCCTGAACATGAGCTGAAAGTCGGTACCAAATCTTCGCCTACCCATTGATACCATCTGATAGCAGCATGGGAAGAATACAATCAGCAAAATACCAAATGAATATGTATGCTTCCAGACTAAACAATACAAACATATGCCAAGGAAAAAGGGGGAAGAACAAGCTAAAAAAAAAAAGGACCAAATGAATATGTATGCTTCCGGACTAAACAATACAAACATATATGCCAAGGAAAAAGGGGGAAGAACAAGCAAAAAAAAAACAGGAAAAGTTGGATGCATTGTATCTTTAACCTGCTTTTCTTTTCCCTTTAACCTTGTTTTCAAACATAATCGGGTTATAACAGAAGTCCTCAAACACGTTAGTTTCAACAATGATTAAGCTAGAACAGTTTCATTTAAATTTGCTTTAACTTAAATTTAGTGCATATCAATGGATTCCATTTGCATACCTTTAAGACAAGAAGAGCAGTCACCATCACTAACCAAGACAGGCCATAAACCTTAAAAGAAAATTGAAGTAAAAATCAGAAGGTTATAAGCTGGTACCACATACCAAAACGGACATTGACAGTCCAACAAGAGAATCACAATTCTTTGAAAATAAGAATTTTTACCAGCAAGCTCTTGCTGTGATGAGCA
Organism: Betula pendula; assembly: GCA_900184695.1. Taxonomy (NCBI): domain Eukaryota; kingdom Viridiplantae; phylum Streptophyta; class Magnoliopsida; order Fagales; family Betulaceae; genus Betula; species Betula pendula. The sequence goes on from FXXK01000363.1 coordinate 396,989, forward strand.
ATATCAAGGTGATAGACAATTCCATACTGGTAAATAAAGAAGCGAAATGCAAGTATTATCTCCAGCACTCTTCCCCTGATATTTGTGTGTTTGATGTGTTCCATTTCTTCATCCCACCATGATTCCCAACTTTTGTCAGGTGAAATCCCAATACCACCACGATTTCCCATCCACCTTTTCCAGTCTGTCCAATCATCTACTGTCTTCTGCCAGTCAAAACCAGATGGATTGAACACGAAAGGAGCAAACAACCAAGAAGCAACAAGAAACCACATAGAGGAAGTGATGAACAAATAAAGAGTTGAACTTCGATATGATTCCCCATAAACTTCATATACGATCAATAGAATAAACAACTCCAACCCCTTCACAAAGTGACTTCGTGAGTACATCCTGTAGTTATCAGCAAACTTTGCATGAAAAACAACAAATCCACGGCCAGTAGCTCGATATTTAGAACCTCCATGCAAAATTGTTCTTCCATAATAATGTGCTTTTGTTCCAAGCTGGAACGTAAAGAATACAGAAGCGAGCTGTAGTTGCATGATGATAAAATCACCCAGGGCAGTACGAAATCCTTTTTCCAGACCTATTTCCATAACCATGGGTAGAATTAGCAGTAAGCCCAATTGGAAAACAGATTGGGTAGCCAAAGCCTGTTCAAGGGCCTTGCTCTGTTGTATGCTTGGATTCTCAAGGAGCTCTCTCTCCACTCCACTCATTACCATGTACAAACGTCCATATAAAAATACGTATACAGTAAGCACAGTCATCTGAAACAACAAAATTTCCAAATCAGGCCGTGAATGTAAATTTCTACATTACACAAAAAAGAGTTTGTGGAAAAGCAATGTGTATGAGATTGGAAGACAATAAACGTTGCAGGACTACCCTGTAGGCTGAAGCAACTGGTTGTACCTAGCTGTCTACCCATCTAGATGACTCTTTTTTTTTTCCTCTTAATTTTGTTCCTTTTCTTGGAAAAACAGAGTAAACTCCTCACAGCAATGCCTACCCACAAGTCCCAAGCCAGCCAGAATAGATACCTTAAAATTAAGTCATGCTCTCTCTGTACCTAATAATATCCATAATCAATCAATTCGACAGTTGGTGGGTTTGAATTCTAGTAATTTTGGCTCAAATTTTTCTTCACTAAACTTGCCCGCTAAATACACAAGAAATAAAACTTAGATACAAAAAACAAAATAACATACATAAATATTGGTTGGAGGACTCAAGAAGCAGTTGGAATTTGCATCGAGTTATTATGAGCTCCATTTGCTTTTGTAATATAAGTGATTTATTAACATCTTAGACAGTAGTCACTTCAAAATTAAGGGTTCATTACCTACACACCAATTGACATCACCCCATCTAATTCTTTAACAGAATGTAAATATCAAACCTTTGATCGCATGCAAACACATGAGATAAAATTTGCAAGCTCTCTCCAGTCATGCGTTAGTTGCTATAGTTTTGAACTACATTGACATACTAAAAAGATATAGAGGAAATTAGTTTGGCTAACATACCATACTACTAAAGTAGAAACCCACTGTTGTAAAGTAGAACGACAACATCCTATAGAAGTCAAATCGACGTCCAAGACGATACACATCACGGCTGAGAGTCTGCTCTCCATTTCCATTTGCAACCTTAGCCTCAAAAAGGGATATTTGATTCATCCCAACATCACGCCCCTTGCCTACTTGAATGTACTCATGATGTGTTATAAATCCCCCACGCATAGTTGAATTATATCCTGAAGAGATCAGTCCGATATAAGTGAACAGATAATACCAATTTATCAGTCATCTTCTGATGAACCAACAACTACCTGCAAATATATCCTCGCTTAAGTTGATTACTTTTGAAGCTTTGCTTATGCCACCTCTTGTTATGTGGAAGATTCTGTCAAATATATCAGGATGTCCATAGTGGAACCGTACCCTGAAAATTAGGATGGAACATTCAATTGACACTTAATATAATAGCACAGAACAAATCTGCTGGCACTGAACCACATAAGTCGTGATTTGTGAACTTTGAACATACACCGACTAATTGTATATAAATTAGAATTGATAAAAGATACTAATAGCAAAGTGTTACAAAGTACAGAAGTACATACATTTTATCAAGAGAAAAGTGTTTTAATAGATACCAATATATTTAATCATTATGGGTTGCAACTCGAAATGAGGTTTAATATTGACATATGGCCTACTTAGAGAACTCTGGTTTACATGAAGTCTTATTTTTTGAGTTTGTTGGGTTTTTTGGAGTTGTTAAATTCAAGACATTAGCCTAAGTTGTGTTCTATTTTTGTGATACTCTTGTAAACTCCCCATTTAACAGAGTGCTGCACCTTTTTTGCACTCCATTAGTATCTCATCTTATGGCTTATTACATATGTTCGAACCCTGACTCAGTATTTCACCTCCCATTTCAGATAAAATATTCCATGCTTGGGCTTCACTTGTTGAAAAGAATCACCCTTTCCATTTAAATTAAGCTTTTGAAACAATTGATGATTTAAATATATATTGTGTGAGACTACAATTTCTTCAAGGTGAGAGTACAAGAACACCTTGGTGAGAATCCAAGGTCTCTCCTTTTCTTTAATCTTAAACCACAGTCAGACCTACTCGCATCTTGTTCAACGCCCAAACAATCCATCAATAACTATGCTAGAATACCCTAAACCCATAATAAAACTTCACCCTAAGTTTATCAAAAAATAATCCAAATTAGTTTGTCCAAGGTCATTAATAGCCTCATAATAGTCTGAAACACTTAACCTATCAAGATATGGGCCAACAATGTACTTCAAGCAAATACTAACCTTAATACTTACCAATAAGCTTTAGTTCAAATGGTGCTTCCTCCCTTTGTAGCAAGGTGGAAGGGAAGGTCATGGGTGCAAGTCCCACAGGGTGCGTGTTTGACTTATCAATCAAAAAGAAAGAAAAAAAAAACTTTTTCTAGGCAAATAAGTAACCATGAAGATTGATCTTTCCTCTCTTAAGACCATAAACTTACGGCTACGTTTGCTAATGTATTCTTCAAGTGTTTTATGTTTTTAGTTGAAAAACAAACTTTTATCAAACACATTAACAAACAATTCAAAATACAAAACACTTTTTATAAAACTTTTTACACCTTCTTGTAGAAATATTTTGACAAAGCAGGTGCTTAACTTTTGCAGGAGTAACAGTTGAGTTATTCTTTAAAAAACTTAAGAACTTTTTTTTAAAAAAAAGAGAGTACGGTGGCCATCTTTCTTTAAGGAGTCAGCTCTACATCTATTTGTATTTTCTCAAAATAAGCTGGTGTAATCCGCAAAAATCATTTTCTCAAATGTGAACCCCACCAGAAAAGACTTCAAAAAACACTTCTCACATTTATGTCACATCATAACACTTTTTCAAACCAAAAACATAAAAATACTTCCCTGAATACACTAACAAACATACCATACATATTCTCTTAAAGCTTACAGCATCTATAATGATCGTAGGCTGCCCCAAACACTAATGTGAAGGCCATCATACATCAATAACTTTAAAACTTGGGACGAATGGATAAAATGAAGGCATCTTAATTATAACTATCAAGGATGTCCTATGTTCAGAAAGCTTAGGAAAAAAGAAAAAGCAAAAAAAAAAGAAAAAGAAAGACAAAAGGGTTTTATTTTCACCTTTTAAGCTTACTCTTGTAATTAAATGTTTCATTATTATGATATAAGAAGGTTAGAATAGCATTCTGTCAAACCAAAAAGAATTGTGAAGCATTCACTTTTCCCTTCTTCATTCAAGAAGAATTGTGAAGCATTCTCTTTTCCCTTCTTCATTTTCGTCCAAGTAATTGTCTTTGTTTATAGCCTTAGGAAAGTAAACCCCATATGCAATCGTCATTATTATTGAAAAACTTTTCAATATCTTTCCCTGTTGGTATTGCTTGATAGATGCACACATCAAATCCACAAATGATTTTTCTTTGTTGGTAGGTTATACACATACGGTTTTGAATCTATGATATCACCTTTCATCCTCTTATTATGAGGGAAGGAAATGCTATTTCAACTACAACTTATAATCAAATGCACCAATAATGTTATCATAATCATCTAGGGGGATAAATCTATTTTCATATTTATCTTGGGTTGAGTAAAGTGGTGAATATACATGAAATTCCTATAGATGTTGCTTCATCTAAACTTACCATAGACCTATTTGTAACTGGATTTTTCTTTTAGGGTAGCACCCGTTCGATTTTGATGAAAATTTCATGCTTACCTGAGAGGATTTGCCAAAATTCGTTGCCCAATAGTTACAAAACTGGTCTCCTGATTGGACATGAACCATGCAAGTGATGAAACACTGTAAAATACAAGGGTAAAAGATAAGCGTACATACTAAAAAAGAAGATAAAAAAAAAACTCTGCAATGTTTCTCTGCGGAATGACCTTCATCATTTCCATTAACACTCATTAAGATCCAATTTATAATCAAAGTCATAACTAACCTTCCAGTGAATATATGCTCCCTCAGACCCAGTATTGTGGGTTTCCGCTGACCATGTCGATGTTCTAAGAATTCCTTCAGTACATTTCTCATTTTAAAAGCTTCTTCAAAGTAATTATCCTTGAAAAAAGGAAGAAAAAAGATGGTGAGAAAACACAATAAGTCACATCATAACATATAATCAAATAATAGAGAAAGGAAACTACCTGATTCATGTCTATTGTTTGCAGGGCTTCTCCTCTAGTAAAGATAATGGCATGATTTTGATTTTCAGGTTTTCCTTCACCAATAGCTACTGGATTACCTGGAAGCTTGATGCGGTATACTTCCTTTAAAGGAAAGAAAAAAGATACAAATTAGCATCTATACGTAGTGACCAGGATACATAGGATGGAATGCTAAATGAAAGCCTGACTTTTAGCATTAAAAACAATAATTATGTCGACAAGTAAATCCCTCTCTCTGGCTTGCTAGACCAGGTATGATAAAAATGAGTTCCCTTTTTAAGCATAAGAAAACTTAAAAGGTGTTTCAGAGCAAGGATATATAGTAGTGCCAGTTCAGTGGAAGTCAAGTCTTTATGTCCACAGGGACTCCCGGATGATCCAGATAATATGTTGAAATTCACCAACTATGTTGATTCCTAGTGCACTGGGTCTTTCCAGTTCAGCCTGTCATCATATTTAGATGATGTGCAGTTGGTTAACCAATTATTTGACTTCTTGTGTGTGAGTCTTAGTGTATAGGAGCCTGGCCCAAAAGAAAAAACCAAATGGCTCTAACATAAAATCAAGAGGAAAGATATACATACAAAACTAAGCCCAGAATCTACAGAGTTACATTATATAGGCTGCCCCCAGTAAAGAAAGTATCTTTCTGGTATGAATACTTTACTTGAGGTACATTGAACTGAAGCCAGGCCCTCTACCTCCATTTGATATCAACTCAGCCATAGAGGGTTTTTCTCTTCCATTTAATTTTTTAATGGACAAATGTTTTGAGGAGACAACCTCTTTGGCCTTAAACACACCAAATAATGGTGTTTCCTCAGACATAATGAAGTTAAGTAAATTTCCATGTGTTTCATGCAAATCTGTTACAAAGCCATAAGTTTGAGCCTTTCAAACAATTTTGAGCTTCTTAAAATCCACTTGTATCCTTAGATAAGAGAAAGAAGAATAATACAGGCCATGTATAAGGAATGAAAGGCACATGAATTAACCAATAAGTCGTTTGAAATGGGAAATTACTAACTTCACCTTGTGCTAGTAATCATTTAAATTGATTCAAGGAACATGATCTTTAATTTCTTTTGTCAATAGAAGCGATAGTTTAACGAATAGTAATTAGGATTTCTTTAGAGGTGATCTGTTGTAAACATATCCCAATACCACATCAAGTTCGAACAAGTAACGTGCCTAACCAATTAAACTTCATATATTTAGCCAACAAACAAAATGCATATGATATTCTGGATTGGATTAGGTTGTGAAAGAGTTGTATGCCCATGTGTTAAGTCCCACAGTGATTGTGTACTAGATGGAACTGGGCTACTTAAGCGATTATGACAAGCTCCAATTATGATTAGTTCTTTTGGAGTATCACCCAGATGTGGCTAACACATTGTGCATACCTGACTTGGGGCAAACAATATCAGAGTCAATCTAATAATGTCATGTAATGTGGAGGCCCTAATGAAGATATCAAGAATTCAATTGGAGAAGATCATCATACATTGAATTGGATTAGATTGTGAGGGCAGTAGTGACTATAGGGAGCCTTAATTATGATTAGTCTTTTTGGGGTATCGAACAGATCTGACTACCACGTCCTTAAATTATGAATACAAATACACCAAAAGAGTACATGTTATTCTTGCATACCTCATCTAACTTGACCCCTCCCTTGACGAGAACAGAGAAATAAGACTTTTGAGATTTTCCATTTATTGTCTTCTCCGTTTCATCTATGTAAGCAACACGTAGAGATGGGTACCTACACCATTTTTTCATATTTTAGAGATGCCAACAATGTTTTCGATCTCTTAGAAGAACTATTAATGCTCAATAAATTGTATTAGTAACTGACCTTAACAAGAGACTCTTAATATTGAGGTAACAATTTTGGTCTTTAGAATCATCTGATTTTTTCTGATTCCCATAAACCTGACAAGAGACAACATAGGTAAATTTCAAATCAGCCATGGCTTGTGCATGATCAAAGAAACCCTTCTTCTCTTCAAAGTTCCGATAGCCTCGAAAAATATCTGCAAAGAAAACAATGAATAGATGATTAGAAAATGCCATTTTCCACAATATCAACTTTTAAAATATGTTGGAATCCAAAATTGAATATATTGGTTAAAATCAAAACTAGTATCTGAGACAGAAACCACTGACTATCATCTCCTGCAGATTCAAGGAAGCACTGAAGTTCTAGAGCCTTCCTGTAGTACATCATCCCTCTCACTGGCAAAACAATATTGAGAGAGAGACATGGATTAAGTTGAAATCCATAAACAATGCTAGTACGGACAGACCACAAAACTCATCATTATCAAACCTGTTCTAGAAAGTGTCTGCCCTCTGTAAGATACCCAGTGACGAGTCAAATCCATCATTTCTTTCTCGCGCTCTTCAGGTTTAGAATCTCTTATAATATATTTTATGCGTTCTTGGAAATTGGTCCATTCATCTAGTTCGTGACCGTAGTAGGGCAATTGTAAGTTCATAGCCATTTCATACAATGAAAAGCATATGCAGCAATGAAATTTAAACTCACCAGGATATATCTTTTTTAGGTAGAACAAAGTTGATATCCCATCCTCATTTTCCTTGTTTAGTTCATCCCCAGAATACAGGACATCTTCTTTGTAATATGGAGTTAAAACACTAGCCCATAAACCAGAAAATAGATTTAATGGCATTTTAGCAAGAGTTGAGAGTAAATACTAATCCACCAGCAGAGTACGCAGTAATTTGTAGATAAGGGCATGCAAGCATTTATATGCTACCAAATACTGAAGCAAATGAGCAAATCATGAAGTAATGAAAAGAAGAACCAATTGTTGAACGTGATATAGCACATTAGCACAAGAACCATATCAATCCTTCACTTCAGACCTAACTGCAGTAATTTGTCACACATGGTTTTGAAAATAGTTTCTGGCATCGACCCATATCCTTTTCCATATTGGTAACTGTTATTAGGATTAGGGTTTAGGGGTTACGTGGAAGAATGAAAGAAAGAGGAAGCACGTTATATTGTTGTACGTAGCCTACCTCACACATATTATCATATAGGCTTTGAGAAATAATACAATGACTATAATACCCTCAAACCCTAATACATTATTCTAACACTCCCCCTCAAGCTGGAGCATATATATCATATAAACCCAGCTTGTTACAAATAAAGTCTAACTGGTTCCGACATAAAGTTTTTGTAAACACATCAGCTAACTGGTCTCCAGACTTCACGAATGCTGTCGATATATCTCCATTGAGTATCTTATCTCTGACAAAATGACAATCGACCTCAATATGCTTAGTCCTTTCATGAAAAACTGGATTAGATGCAATATGTAAAGCAGCCTCATTATCACAAAATAACGGAATAGGAGTTGGAGCTGAGAACCCAATCTCTTGGAGAAAATGTTGTAACCAGGTCAACTCAGTAGCAGTATGAGCCATTGCCCTATACTCTGCTTCAGCACTAGATCGTGTCACTACTGTTTGTTTCTTACTCTTCCAAGAGACAAGATTACCGCCGAGGAATGTGCAATAACCTGTAGTAGACCGTCTATCTGAAGGAGAACCTGCCCAATCTGCATCAGTAAAACCTTCGACTTTAAGATGTCCATTTGGTCTATATAGTATTCCTAGACTAGGGGCTTTCTTCAAATACCGAAGAATGCGAGTAACAGCTTCCCAATGTGAAACCCGGGGAGCCTCCAAGAACTGACTAACAACACTAACTGCATATGAGATATCTGGCCTGGTGATAGTGAGATAGTTCAACTTCCCAACTAGACGGCGATACCTACCAGGATCTTCAAATAACTCACCTTCATCCTTCAATAATTTCTTATTTGGATCCATCGGAGCATCAACTGGTCGAGAACCCAAGAGACCTGTCTCTTCTAATAAATCAAGTGCATACTTTCTCTGAGATAAGTTGATACCTGTTCGAGATCTAGCAACTTCAATACCTAGGAAATATCGAAGTTTGCCCAAATCCTTTGTATGAAACTGCTGCTGTAGAAACTGTTTTAAACAGGCAATGCCTCCTGAATTATCTCCAGTAATAACGATATCATCTACATATACCACAAGAAAGATATAGCCTGCACTAGTGTGTAAGTGAAATACTGAATGATCCATCTGACATCTCTGAAGAACCAACTTCAATACCACTTCGGAGAATTTTCCAAACCATGCCCTCGGGGATTGCTTGAGACCATACAATGCCTTTTTCAACTTACAAACACGGCCCTGAGACTCCCTGAGCACACAAACCCGAGGTGATTGCTCCATATACAAATCCTCTTTCATTCGCAAATCCCCATGTAAAAACGGCGTTTTGACATCCAATTGAAACAAGGGGCCAATCCGAGAGTTAGCAGCCAAAGAATCAAGAAACACGAACAGAAGAAAGTCTTTTGGCCAACAGCGTGGAGACAGGTTTCAATCATAGTCAATCACCATAGCGGCCCGCCACGCGCTGTTTGCGTGCGTATCAAGCCCTTAGGCAACCAACCGATGCTTGCGACAGTCGTCACCGGCGACGCCGCATGCGAGGGATGAAATTGCTGTAGAAGCGAGCCCATTTTGGCAACCAAGCAGCCGTGCTTCCTTCACTGACGCGGCTGGGTCGAGGGAACAAGCTGCCACCGGTCCCACTTTTGATGCAACCCGGCTCGTCATCTCTGCCAACCCGTCCCGACTACCCCGTCGCGTCCCTCGCCACGCCGGGCAGTGACCGATACGAAGCATCCCTCGCCACTGCGGCTCTCTTGGATGGAAAATACTAGAGAAAGGTGGAATAAACAAGAGAAGTGACAGGAAGATAAACGAACGGTAGTGCGATACAAACTGATGATAGGATGTGAGTAGCGCTGCAACGCCACCGCGCGCCGTCGTCCCTTGTCGGACACGGGCGGCGCTCCGGCGCGCGCACCGCGCGCCCGCGCGCCCGCCAATGGCAAGGAGTCCTGATGCACAGGAAAGCACGGGAATCTGGAGACGATGAGGGATGATGGTGGAGGGCAGGAGCTGATGGGCGCGCGGGCGATTATACACTTGGAGTGGAGCAGGCGAGCGAGGTGGTGACAAGACTGAAGAGCAGAGGCAGGCTCCAGCAGAGAGAAATGGAACAGGCAGCGGAAGAGACGTAACTTCAGGGGCTAGAGAAGAGTCACTCAAAGAAGTAGTAGCAGGAAAATAGGAGAGAGACTCAACAAAGGTGACATCGGCGCTAGTGAAGATAGCGTCGAAGAACAGGACTATAGCAACGATATCCTTTCATGAGTGGAGGAATAGCTAAGAAAAGACACACTTTAGTAGCACGAGGTCAAGTTTATCAAAATCGGGACCCAAATTATGGACATAGCAAAACACACCCAAAGACCTTAAGTGGCAAGGGAGAACGGAGAGGAAGGAGGATTATAAAAGTGAATGAGGAGAGACCACATCTACAAACTGGGGGCGGGCATCCTATTACATGAGATAACAAGCAGTGAGAACAGCATCCACTCCAAAATTGTTTGGGGACATGCATATGAGATAAGAGACAACGTGTAACATCTAATAAATGACGATTCTTGCGTTCGCCACACCATTTTGTTGTGGAGGATGAGCACAAGAGGTTTGATGGAGAATGCCTTTATCAGACAAATAAGAGGTAAAATGACCAGATGTGTATTCTTTGGCATTATCCGAACGCAAAAACGGATTTTCTGAGTAAATTGAGTTTTAACCATAGTACGAAAAATTTGAAAATAGAGAATAGCTCAGTACGATTTTTCATTAAAAATAACTATGTCAATACGGGAAAAATCATCCACAAAAGTCACAAATAATGAATTTATTGGACGCGATATTTAATGGGACCCCATACATCAGAATGAACCAACTCAAAAGGACTCGAAACCCTACGGACAACTCTAGAGGAAAAGAAACACGACGATGCTTATTAACTGACAAGCTTCACAAGACACAGACAACTCAGGACGAAGACTGGGAACTTGACGCTTCAAAGTAGGAAGAGACGGATGACCAACGACGACAATGCCATTGAAGAGTGGAGGCCGAGGACTGCAAAGCGCGAGAGGCTGGTGTAGGTGCGAGGTCCAGATAATATAAGCCACCAACTTCATGCCCCATACCAATCATCCTCTTCGTCTTGAGATCCTGAAAAATGCACAAAGAGGGGTAAAAACTAACTGAACAATGAAGGGCTTTGGTAATTTTACTAATGGATAACAAATTAAAGGGAAAACCGGGAACATGGAGAACAGACAACAACTCAATGTCAGGGCTCAAATGGGTAGTGCCTGAGCCGGCCACTTGGGAAAGGGAACCATTAGCAAGAGTGACACTTCGAGGTGTAACAACAGAATGATAATCAGAAAGAGAAGTGGACGAACTAGTCATGTGTTCATTGGCGCCAGAATCGATAACCCAGGGGTGGCTAGTGGAGGATAAAAGACAGTGAGATGCAATACCTGACTGAGCAAGAGTAGCAGTAGAAGAGGAAGAAGCCTGCTTATGGGCCAAGAACTGAGCATACTCATCTTTCGGAATGGAGATGACATCACACTCCAAATTGAGGCTGGATGGAGCAGGGGGTCCAGACGTGGATGGAGAATCTGCCGGAGAAGACACCTGATTGGCAAACCCAGATGGTGTACTATGGAGATCCCAACAATAATCCACAGAATGATTGTTTCGGCCACAGTGAGTGCATTTGCGAGACCCATGACCGCCTGTACGACCATCGCCTCGAGAATCACGTCCACCACGAAAACCACGACCACCACGACCACCCCGACTGACACGACCACCACGGGAACTACCAGAACCACCACGGGCAGCAATAAAAGCAGCACGATCACCATTACTTTCAGAATTCAATGCAGGGCCATGATTAGAGAGAGTAGCGCGCTGAATCCGAGAAAAAACCTCAGGAAGAGATGGGAGAGCTGAACCACCCAAGATCTGTGCACGAACTGACTCATACTCGGGTTTCAAGCCGAGAAGAAAGCGAACCACATCCACATCTTGACGTTGTTGCGCCATTTTCTGTAGATCAGCAGAGAGCGGTTGATACATGTCCCGCTCCTTACAGATGGCCACAACTTGATTGTAGTACTCGTCCACAGTCTGAGCACCTTGCTCAAGTCCAAAGTATTGTTTACACACCTCAAAAATGCGAGTAATATTCCCAGCACCAGAGTACATATGACTGAGATGATCCCAAATATCCTTGGCAGTAGGAAGATAAATACACGAAGATCCAATGTGAGGCTCAACACTGTTCAATATAAGAGAGATAATTTGATTATCTTCTTGGTCCCAAAGCGTGGCAGTAGTAGGATCTGACGGTTTGCTTGATTGCAAATGAGTATACAGGTCCTTCCCTTTCAAGAATACCTCAACAGATCGGGCCCAATAAATATAGTTTTTTCCATTTAGTTTCACAGATGTCATAGGTGCATTGCTTAAAGTAGACAAAGATGTCAAAGGTGCATTGCTCATAGTAGACGAAGTGGGTATATCCGAGTTAGTAGTAGCCATTATGTGTCGAAGTAACCACAACGAATCTCAAACACAAGAACACAATCAAGAAAGTGTGTAAACGAGGCAAAAAATGACACAAATAAACCTGGAGAAAGTGAAACCGGGACAGAATGGGCCCGAGCTGGTACTGAACCGGCACTGAACCGGCCTGAAAAGCACTGAACCGGTCTAAAAGATACTGAACTGGCACTGAAAGGTACTGAACCGGCACTGAGAGGTACTGAACCGGATCTGAACCGGCCTGAAACGGACTGCAACGAACTGAACCGGAGATGAACCGGAGCTGAACCGGCCTGAAACGGACTGCAACGAACTGAACCGGAGCTGAACCGGCCTGAAATGGACTGCAACGAACTGAACCGGCCTGAAACGGACTGCAACGAACTGAACCGGTCCTGAATTCACCTGAACCGGATCTTAAACGAGCTGAACCGGTGGAGAGCAAGTCGGGCGGAAGCAAGGCGGGTCGGGTTGACTCGTAATTCTGAACGAACCGGACCTGAAGAGATTGGGCTGAACCGGCCTGACCCGTGTGGGCTTGGGTTGACCCGGCCCAATCAAAACAGGGATAGGCTATTCCAGGAGCGGATTAAGGAGATCCGTATCCCGGGATAGGGGACAAGCTGGACCCGGAACCAAACAGGCGTCGTCTTCGCCGAAACTCACCGGAATCGTGCCGGCGACACGCAGACCTGGCCGGCGACCACGATGACAGCCGGCGATCAAGACCAGAGCAACAGAGAACGCCGACGAGCACACCGACGAGACTAAATCGACCACGGAACCGACGCCGGAAGCCTCACTCCACCACCAGAGTCGTATCGACCACGGAACCGACGCCGGAAGCCTCACTCCACCACCAGAGTCGTCGCCGGCCACCTCAAACGACACAAACCACCACAGAAAGCGCCGAAAACACTAACCACGGCGCCACCAACCACGACGATACCAACCAGCATTCGTGAAGTCTGGAGACCAGTTAGCTGATGTGTTTACAAAAGCTTTATGTCGGAACCAGTTAGAGTTTATTTGTAACAAGCTGGGTTTATATGATATATATGATCCAGCTTGAGGGGGAGTGTTAGAATAATGTATTAGGGTTTGAAGGTATTATAGTCATTGTATTATTTCTCAAAGCCTATATAATAATATGTGTGAGGTAGGCTACGTACAACAATATAACGTGCCTCCTCTTTCTTTCATTCTTCCACGTAACCCCTAAACCCTAATCCTAATAACATGGTATCAGAGCAAAGTTCCTAGTTTGTGGCCCCACCGTCACTCGTTTCCACGTGTTGGCTTGAATGTCCTCCCTCCACACGTGAGGGGGCGTGTTGGAAGTCCCACATTGCTAGAGAAACTAGTCAATGTGCTCCTTATAAGGTTGTGGTATTCCTCACTCCTCAAGGCGTCTTTTGGAGTTGAGTTAGGTCCACCTTTCACGTATTGTGTGAATTCTAATAGTAACAATTAATCTGTAGAAAGGTTTATTTCTATTCTTCCCACTAAGAAGTCCGTATTGTTTTCTTTGACAAATTGTATATTTTCAGTGACTAACCTAAATGACAGCATGTCACGGACTTTGGGAGCAGTTGGCATATTCATAAACAAGGAGTTCGCAAAGAAGGTAATTCGGCGGCGAGCCTCCAAGTTCTGAGGCACATTTATTGCAGATTCCTTGACAGTCAATAGCAAATAAAGCCTAAGAACCTGTGGAGAAACATAAGAGATAGTAAGACAGAAAACCTAGATAAAATATCTAAACATTTTTTTATGAAACATGTGAATGCAAACCTTCTCCCTCCAAGATTTGTCTTGCATCAGATCGATGTCTAGAAATTCAAACCTTTGCTCTTTCTTAAGAATTTGACCAGTGTGAGCACTTTCCAAGGTTCTAATAGGGCATGGAAAAACCAACAGCATACAGGAGTCATGAAGGTTAATTCTGAAGTTAAAAACAAATTTTTTATGTCTCCACTAAGTAAATGCTTCTCACTACTTACTCATGGCCACCGACCATAATATCCTTTGTGAGAATCTCCATGATATCCTGGAGGACATTGATTATTTGAGGCTCGGAAACACTCTCACCTTCACCTAGCTGTCAATGTACCAACATAAGTAATATGGAACTCAGAATTGACAAGTAGAATGTTCGCTTCTGAAGTCTTCAACAATTAAAACCAAAGGGAAATATAAAGGAAGCATGTTACCAAGAGCTTTAGAAATTTCTCCAACTTCACACTAAGTTGGGGCAGCTCGCTCATCTTAAACTTATTCAAAAAACTCCCATGTTCTATACTATAATCCACTTCATTACATATCGTCCTTAGAATCCTGATTCACAAGAAAAATTTAACCGTCATGAGTCTTTTACAAAAGGAGATTGGAAGACGGAGCACAGGGAGGGCGTTGTCCATGAATAATTATATATTGCCAAGTCGCCTTAAGTTTATTAATACAATTCAAGCTGGTAATATGAATATTTCTAACTTACCTCTTATCCGCTTCATCTTCCAGAAGGTCATCTATAATATGTTTGACTGTCTCGTAGCATTCAATAACTGCTGAATACATATAATCATCAACCTTAATCTTCTTAAACAACTCATCATCTTCCTTTCCTTTAAAATCCTTTGCCATGTCTAGGGCTATAGGAATCTATTAAGTGAAAGACAAAAACGTGCGTAAAAAACAAAACTTGTGTTCAGTATTAAACAAAACACAACAAACCATGCAAAGAATATACCTTACTAGCAAGCAGAAAAGGAGGCCACTGCACAACGGAGACATCACTTGAAGAATATGGAACAAGCAACAGGTCTCTGTCCCTGGATGATCACAATTCAAATGAAATAGTTAAGAGATATAAAAATGATGCATCAGATATAAAATGAATTCATGGGAAAGCAACTGTCAGAACCTATCGCTGATCAGGTCTTCCATTCGCATAGAATATATGAACTCATTCCACACCTGGGAAAAATTGGCAATGTTCTTCCGTTCAAGTGCCTCATCCTGCCCCTGTTAAGTGTATGATATAGCCAAGGACAACAATGATGTAAAGATGCAGGTTAAGCATGTAAAACTTGATAAGAACAACAATACAAATTTCCTGATCAAGTATGTGGTATGAAAGTTGCCTTCATTTGGTATGAAAAACAAATGTTTTTTTTCTAACCAAATTCAGTATGAAAAACAAATGTTTTTTTTCTAACCAAATTCAGTATGAATTTCAAATGCTAAAGAGCACTGTTCCAACATTACAGGATTGATTTTCGTTCTGGTGTCCTTGCTTTCTGATGGCACAAGCCGACGACTGAAAGCTGCAGGTACAGCTTCAAATCTGGACCGTAACATCCCGAGTGTCCGTATCTAACAAGCATCCCAATGGATAAAGAAATCATTAGGAAGAGAGCCATTATTACCAACACAAGTAAAATCTTAAACCAACAAGATCACGACTTAGGGAATTGCTAGCGACATCTATGCTATATCCCAAAAAGATCAATCTCAATTAGAACTCCCTAAAGTCACTTATAAGTCCACCTAGTACACAACCAATATAGGACTTTGAATATGTTTGTACAACATCTTTACATTCCAATCTAATCTAATCTAATCCAAGGTATCACAAACAAACCATAAAGAAAAATTTCATCTCCCACCCCACCCCCAAAACAAAGAATCATATATCGACCAGTTTTACAGGACCATTACTGTCAAATACTGCTAACTATCACTTCCCCAATGGTTTGTGCAAAATTATGCCACTAACCTCACCCAAATGGCTGAAGGCTCCACGAATTCCACCAAATAGAGTAGAAAATATGGCATACCATATTTGTGCATCCATAAAATAGACCTATATACCAACAAAACATAGCTTAAGGGCATATACAGCATTATAGTATAAAGAATGCAAAATACAGCATAATGACTCAATTTGTCTCAACAAGATTTGTCTGAGATCTTACTAGGACAATTGGAGCCCATATCGCAATAACAACGCCAATATTATGTGTTACTACAGCAGTTTCCAATCACAATTTAGTACAGGCTACAACCGCAAATAAAAAGAAATAAGAAGTGCAATCAGAAGGTTGTTATATTACCATTTGGAAAGAACTCATGCCACTGATAGTTATCGATAGGAATCTCCATAATCAACTTTGTTGGCTCAACTAGTGGTAGTATCTATTAACAGAGCATATAAACAGTGGTTAAAAACCTCAGTTTCACATATTCTCAAAGAAACAAATAGTTTCCACAAAACAAAACAGCATTAAAGAAAAAAACTAATCTAGCAATACAGGGTTGCTAGGGTTTAGGGTTGCTTTGTAGTGGTTGGGTCTCTTTTGCTGGTGTTTTGGGTTCTTCTTTTGTCGAGATTTTCTTTTTCTTTTTTGGTGGTCCTTGTGTATTCTCCCTGTGTACATAGGGGCGCCTTACACTTTTCTTTTATATAATTGCTCTTATTTATCAAAAAAAAAAAAGCGCAATACACAACAGAGAATCTGATAATTAATCATTGATTCTTATAGTAGTAGTTGCATAAATTCAGCATTTCAGCATCCAGTTGTCAATAGGAAGTAAAGGAAGTCAAACCATCTGCTTTCTTACACGTACATATATAACTTCTCTTATTTCTAATTGGACAGAAATTTCCTACAAACTAGTTTGTAGGGAATTCTTACAAACCAGTCTCTAAAAGTGACATGTATCATTTAAGCATGTGAGAAGTACATGTCTTCTTATTAATACTATTAAAAAAACATATGAGAAGCACATGCTATTAAAAAAAGCTTGTGCTTTTCACATGCTGAGGACACATGTCACTTTTAAAAGCTGGTTTGTACGAGTTTCCTACAAACCAGTTTGTAGGAAATTTCTGTCTTTCCTAATTTAAAACAAATCCAAGAAGAATCAGGCTTTAGAATCTTCTCATGAAAATTAATAAATAAAAAATAAAAGAAGGAAAAAAAAAGGACTTTTTTTTTTTGATAAGTCAAATTTTATTAAAAAAGCGAGAGGCCCCCTCAGTACACAGAGAGTATACAAAGGAATACCAAAAAAGGAGAAACAAAGGAAACAGATACCCATAAGAACCCAAAACAGCACCCACAGCAAAGCCCCCACCCTAACCCTTGAGACCAACCACAAATAGAAAAACATCCCTAAAAACAACCCGAACCCTCAAAAACAGACATAGCCCTCTTCTCTTTGCCACAACTAGAACCTTTCAAGATAAGAGGACACTCTGAATTTTTAAATTCCCTTCTACCTTTCGTGCCACGTTTAGAAGGACTATCCTAGACCTCTTGACAATGTTCCTTATCAAGGCTTGTCAAAAGGTCCTGTAACTGTTTTCTATTCCCTCCACAAGAAATCCCCAATAGAGGACCCATCTCCATTGCACATTGCACAATCTTTGATACCTCTATGTGCTGGTTCTCGAGATCCCCCTCGAGCTGAACCCCATTTGTTGGAAGAGAATGAGCAATCGACAAGACCTGAGAACAATCCAAGCCCATCACTTCTACCGAAGGCTGGACCAGCTCAAGCGAACAGCCACAAATCACAACAGAGGAGCTTGGCCTAAGAACCCTCTTTGGAGAAGACCCCTTGCTGGAGGAACACGACTCGCCGGGACGAGGGCATTCTCCAACAAGGTCTTTGCTAAAAGACGGTGGAGAAGAAGCAGACCCACCACACCGAGGCACAACAGGAGGAGCATTGATCACCGACAGAGTCTTGGTGATCAAACTGTCATCCAACACTGATAACCTACTTGGCTTAGATTTACAATTGTAGAACTTCAAGAACTTAGAAGCATAACACTGACCCGGCGAAGTTTGTGCTTCCTCCGACAACAACTTAGCTACTGCCGACGAGGCTTCTGGCCGCAAAATGGACGCATCGGCTTCACCTAAGCATGTCGTACCAATCCCAACCTCCGGTAAAGCCACCAGGATCAGATCTACCTCTGGCGAAGTAGAAACAAGCATGGGGCAGCTTGGAGCCTCGCAACACTCAACCGAGCCCGACAAAGACCCACCCCTAGAAGAATGGGACTTCGGCTTGCAAAAAGACCTAGCCCCATGATCTGTTACTAAACCCAAACTCTGCTTAGGCAAGGACTTGGACTTGGGCTTGCACCCCAGTTTCAAAGATTTTAAACACACCCCCTTCTTAAGCTTGGACTTGGGCTTAGGCTTCATAAACAAAACCTTATCATTAAAGAACCAGCTAGGGAAGTCCATCTGACCCACCCCACCAAGAGCCGAGATCGAGAACTACATCCCAACCCACCCCTGCTTGTATCTCGAAGGGTTGACAACTCAAAATAAGTAAAACGCGCTTGCACATGCCTCAATAACTGATTGCTAGAAAGATTGAAGAATCCGAGGAATATAGCAAAAATCTTAACAGCATGGAACATAGGGCTGGGCAAAAAGGGAAATGCTGAAAAAAGCTACCAAAATTCCATTCCTATCTCTCCAAATATCACCATCATCATTAGATTTGTAGGTTCCACACATGAAACCCACATAAATCTATAGATCCAATGGTAATGGTGATATTTGGAGAGATGGGAGAGGGATTTTGGTAGCTTTTGTAGCATATCCCGGGCAAAAATGAGTCAACCCAAACAAAGGACTTACTCATTGGTATAGGTTCTATATGAATTTCCAAAAACCACACATTTTCAGTCTGTGTTAACTTTTAAATGGTAACCAATTACAAAAACATTACCTTTTTATTTTATTCTTTGTGTGTAAAGCAGTAGATCCCTATTTGAAGAAAATGGCAGCCGAAAAAATTCGAAATGAAAAAAAAATTATAGAAATCACTGAGGCCTAGAGACTGAGTTGAGGCTAGTGGAGTTGAGAAATTATACCTGATTTGCCCATGATAGCATTAGCTTTTTGAGTGGCAGATAAAAGAAAGAAAGAAACATAAAATGTTTTGGAAAGGCCAACTCTATCCCTATTTGCATATGAGGACATCATATGTCTGAGTCCAGTCTTTCTCAATAGACATAACACTTGCTCTCTCAATAGTCCTTAGGACTAGAAGTCATTTGATGTTGTCTGCATATCTTGCCCCTCGTTTGCCAATGATAGTATTATCTGTTTTTTATTTTACAAGTATTCATTTCATTCAAAAGCGCAGAGGAATATATATTTAAGGAATATTCACCTCCACGTAGTAGCTGAATGCTAGCTTGCTGACTATCAGCATACTCCAAAACAGTGTATACCTAAGCAAGGAAAATGTAACTCTGTTAATTGAAAAAAGCCACCTCCAAATGATAACAGAAATAATACACCAGATCTTAAAGGAAGAATAACACAAAAATGGGGTAGAAAACTTCCTTTAAACTAACCCCCAGAGCCCCCATCCCACTTTCTGGAACCCTTTCTCCAAAATTATGAGGGCGAAAAAAAAGGAAAAACAGAAAAGAAAGCAAAGCCCAATAAAAGCTTCCTTTTCCTTACTTCAGCAGTGAGAACATGTCCTCATGCATGCCTCTTCCTACATAAAGTTTTGGCTGCAAGATGGTAACAACAGGTGAAAACAGTCAAATTTAATAGAAAAGAAAGATTAAAAAGACAAAAAGAAGAGAGAGAGAGATCTACAACAAGAAGAACCAGACAAATAAGTTAAAGAAACAAATGTCAGACATGCTTGCCTGAGCCCACCACATAAGAAGAGTGATAATCCGCCAGTTTGATCGCTCCATGTGCCTCCGTAAAGGTGGAAGTAAAAATATTATAGCAGCAAGTATATTGGGCATCAAATAAAGTGCAACAGCATAATTGTAAAATGACTGGTTCCTCCAATCCCTAGCCCAGCTACTGAAGAATTTCACCAATCCTTTAGGGTTCTGCACAGAACTGGAATAACCAATGGGCAGAACCACAGCCCACACAGCTGCTGCTGCAAACTTCAGAAGGTACCGTAGTATTTGGCTGAATTTCAAACTCTTCCAGGCATTCAAACTAAGAATAATATCCAGGGTAGCTGCAGAGATGATATAGAAAATAAGGGAGCATCACAAAAGCCATTCAACCACATATAATGCCGTTAAAACAGGATATAAATGCTTCCTTCTTACTGCTGCACTGAAAACCAATAGAGCAATTTCTAACAGGCACACAATATAAAAACTGTCTTTCATTTCGCGAATAAGATACAAATTCCCACCAAAACAATGGTGGCATGGAGAAAAAACTTCAAATACCAAGATAACACCAGTACCTTGCAGAAGATTAAGAAAAGCAGAAGTAATGAAGATGCTCAAAACACTTCTGAAGACGTCTGCATCAAAAAAAGCAGCAAGAGATCCAGAAGGACTCCATGCAATAATTACCATTGCCTGAAAACCAGAATTTATGTAGATGAAGTAAATTCCCCTCAGAGAAAGGTCAAAAAGTAAGAATTCATTTCAAATATTAAGGCTACCTGGAAAGCCAATATAAAAAATATCCACATTCGATCAAAACTTCTGTAAAGGTGCCAAAATGTACGGACTTCTACAAAATTTGTTTTAGGCTTCCTCTTTCCAGGAGTAGCTTGATTAGCTCTCTGCAAAAAATAAAAATAAAAATAAAAGTTCAACAATGTATATATAGGCTTAAGTTGCACCGCGTAATGCTACTCTCACTCCCACTTCTCTACACACATTTTTACACTCCCTTAGGTGGCTTTTAAAACCATCATTGGATTTAGGATTGATCTTCATTCGATTTTAATTCAATAGTGATTTTAAAAGCCATTTAAGGGAATGTGGAAATAGGTGTGGGGCAGTGGTAGTGTGTGTAGCATTACTCGTTGCACCCCACAACCTCTTCACATTAGACTAATATTTTGTTTATCATACATGCCAAATTTCGTATCAATCAGATTTCATTTACTATCCAATCCATATATTTCATGCAGTTATTATATTCTGAAAACATAAAGAACTAATATTCTGGACAATTTATAGATGAGATGGTTCTTAATCTCTTATTATTACAATATTTGGTAGACATAAAGGGTATGGGGAAACCATATAATTTGAAGGTAGGCTTGATGAAATACTTAAGCATTAAAAAACAATATTGGGTGGTTTAACATTAACCAAAAGTTACACCATGTGTAACTTAAACTTAACCCATATATACACACACAAATATGTACGGAAGGGCGTGCAAGTTTAAATTTATGCTTCAAATGATGGCGTCCAATTCATAGGACAATAATGATTTCCATGGTTTTCAAAAACCATTAATTGAATAATTATCCCATAAAACACAATAATAAATTAGAACATTGACAAAAAAAAAAAAACTTAATCGCAAGTTGTTAACTAAGCCAAGAATAAAAAAAATAGTTTAAATAAAAACGATAAGTACCTCATTTGCAGGTTGTACATCTGAATGCCTAAAAAAATCGCCTTTGGTGTCCATTGGCCACCCTAGCCTAAAACATCTATTAGACCTAGAGACAAGGAAGATATTTTTTCAGCCATTAAATGGAGAATAAAGCAGAATTTACAATTCAAGAAATATACCAGAAGTACTCATTTAGGTCATCATAATTTCTCCATCCTGAATGGCTTGCCTTGCCACCTTTGTTTCTCTTAACTTCCTTTTGCATCAAATAGAAGTCAAAATTCAGACTAAAACTTGTATATATGTTGCAAAAACTAATGCAGGGAGAGCTATGGTAGTTACCTTGAGCAAGACCTGGTAGATGGGGCTTATAACTTCCCTCAAAAAATATTCTTCATCAAGTGCTGCTGATTGATATGTATCTCCACTAATAGGATGGACATTGCTATATAAAATCCTATAGACCTCATTGGCCATCTTACACAATTAAGAAACAAGGGTTATTTTCAGATATGAAAAGTTTTTGAAGAATATCATACATCAAGCACAAGCACAATTAGGTCACAGTTCAAAAAATAATTACTTTATACTCCATAAAGTACACTATATTTAAAAGATAAGAGAGTGCAGTAGTCAAGTAACTATTGATTAACCCAGAAAATATTAAAGGAATCAGTATTTAAAAAAGAAAAGGAGTAAAGTATACAAGTATACAGTTGATTAAGATAAATTGGTTGGAAGACTCTAATTAAAATTTACTGATGCTATTTACAATATCCAACCAAGTCAAAAGAAAAATAATTTGGGGCTCTATTTCTGGCATAACTTCATCTAATTGTAGGGTCCATAACTCCCATGATTTATGATATTATGCTAAATTTCATTTGACTTTGAATTTGAATAAATAGGTTATGCTCATCACAATTTATCTTTTGCACACTCTCCTTCTTCTCTCTTTCACACGACCAAGAGACGTGCTAATCAAATCTGCCAACCCCCCCGCCCCCCCCCCCACCCCCCAAGAAAAAAAAAAAGACCAAAAACAATTGGGGCTCCACATACTCCATTATGTAGCCTAAATCAACATAGTACATGACTCCATGCAACAAATATGAAATACCAATCCTGCCATGATACCACAATCTCTCCACTTAAAATCTCTGGCATCCTTGTCAGGAAACATTCATACTCTACAATATCCTTAAACTACATAGCACTATCGAGTTGACTTTGATACCATTTATCACAACTCGGAGACTCACTAACTACTGCTATGTGATTCTTAAGAGGACTATTCACAATTGGGGCTCCCCATACCCAAGCATATATAGCCACCTAATACACGCCTAGTGTGGGACTCAGTTGAGTAATGACCTCATATAGCCAAACCCACACAAATCCTAATGAGATACCACTCTCTCTCCCTAAACATGATGATCATAATGTATTGGAGAGAGTTTTAGTTAGTACTTTTATTGGATAGAAGGAACAAGTTACTTTAGCAATTCCATGGAAACATAATGTATTTGGCACCATAGCAGGAACCAAACTTTTTTATTGTCCATAATTCTCCACTCACAGATAATTATTGGTGTTTTGAGGTTTTTTTACTTCGGTTTTATTGCATATAGTTACAATCTGTTTGATTTAAGTAGTCCGTTAACTTTTAGAAGGTATTCACCTAAAAAGGGCTGTAATTTTCTCCTAGAAGGGGATTTATTTCATTAAGAATGTAGCTCTTAAGTTTTGTTTCAATATTTTGGCCAAGAATCACCCACTAACTTCCTCCCTCTTCTACCTTTTCTTTCTTTCTTTTTTTTTTTGGGGGGGGGGGAGGAGGTGTTGTATTCTTCACCACCTTCTACTCATTCGCTCTAAATATTTCCTGCTATTAATTGGCATTTGTTGTTTTGAAACCAAAGCCATGCTCTGAATCTTCCAAATAACCTTTGTTTGCCCTTGTTCAGATTGGAAACCTTTTCCTTTTCTTACCAACTTTTTTCTATTGCTTGATGTGTGATGCATTTCCTATTGGATGCATAGACCCAGTGCAAAACCAGGTTCCATTCTATCTTCTTTTATCTCTCTCATTACTTTCTACATGCTGTGTTTTAGCGTCTAACAAGGAGTCCAGTCCCAAAATACAACTGAAA
Organism: Betula pendula; assembly: GCA_900184695.1. Classification (NCBI taxonomy): domain Eukaryota; kingdom Viridiplantae; phylum Streptophyta; class Magnoliopsida; order Fagales; family Betulaceae; genus Betula; species Betula pendula. The sequence goes on from FXXK01000363.1 coordinate 420,850, forward strand.
ACCTAATCTTTACTTACCCTTTCATAGTATCCAAACCATCTACCTTCAATTAACCACAAAAACTATCTTCATGGTTTTTTGGTGCTGAACCTAAAACACTCTTGCAACAGATTTAGCATCAGAGAATATGTTTGATGTCAATCTCTTATTAATTTAATGCATAAATCTATGCATTAATGATTTTCTGCTTTATATATTCCTTTCTGAGAAAAGGAAGGATAAATGAAGTATTAAAAAAAAAAATCATTGACGTAGATATAAGCAATGGCAACAACAATGTGGGAAACAAATCTTGATATATAGTTGAATGGAAGTTTGCTAATGGAATTAAAGAAACCATATGTTAGCATAACAGTAACTCAAGAAACTAGCACCATCTCAAAATAAGAAATACTCTGGATTGGGTGTACTGGAATGATTTTACAAGAAACGTACATGATGGAAAATATAGCAAAGGCATTCAGGCATGAATCGGACATTTGAAGCTTCACCCCATATCAGAAGATAAAGTCCAATGTAAATAAGCTCTAACTGTTGTCTGTCACAACCTTGAGGAAACCTGTAAAGTGCACACATAAAATGAAATATCCTAGTGCTTGTTGAAAATATGGTATGCTAAAATATTTTAAGGCTTATAATCTGGACAGCAACAAAATCACTTACCTAAGATTTGATTTACAGCGCAAATAGTTACACCATGAAGAATAATTCTTAAAAAAATTTCCCTTCAACTGCTGTATAGTGACACTATTCAGCTGCAAGAAGCTTCTTATCAATCCTCAATATATAATCACATAAATATGCAACTTATGGAAGTAAATGACCAAACAGAGAAATAAAACTCAAATAACAGAAAGAAATATGAAGCAGACCACAGCATTATGATGTACCTCAGTAGGATCTTCAGTTTTCTTATTCCTTATGTCAAAATTGGCAAGTAGCAATATTAAGTGCTCCCTCTGATTTGCTATATTCCCTTTCTTCATAACCCAAAAAGATAAAAACAACACAACATAGTCAGATAAACTGATGTTCCCCTTAAAAGCAATTCATATGATAGAATCTTATAACTAGTAGCAGCACAATGGAATTAAAGGATCATTGCCAAAATCACCATCACAAGTATAAGATTTCAGAATTTACAGGAAAGAACACATTATACTGAGCAGTATAGAATTCTCAAGCATAAGTTCTCAGCAAAAGAAAATATAAAACTTTTCATTTGCATCAATGTAAACATATATACTTGAGTATATCCACACAGATGCTTACACTTACACTTATACACACACAGACTATATATATATACACACACACATGAGAAACTTCTTTCACATCACATGGATTTAGAATACCCTGGTGGGAGTGATAGTCAAAATCCCTGGGAAATGTGAAGAGAAGCACACGACCTGCTGTAGTGCTTAGCAGTGGAAACAACCCCTTTATTGTTACCAGATTCTCATCATGTTAAACAACGGTATCTGATATTGGTAGCTAGCAGCCAGAAATGTGAGAACCAGATTTTAGTAATGTAGAAGTCATCAAAAAGGAAGACAGTCTAAATTAATATGATATTCAGTAGTACTGTATCAGGCTGCAAGCTTTGAAGTTAATGAGTCAAGGAATCCATAGTCTAGGAGTCCTTAAAGCCTTTTCTTGGGAAGGATGAAGTAACGGACGTTCTGGGTATCTAGTAAACTGAAGTTTAAAGTATTAAAGAATGTATTGCGTTCCATATAAAGGTTAGAAGGGATAATTGAGAAGCAGGTCGCCAAAGGCTGACGCCTAGACCCTTCTTAAGTGTATCTTTGAGTGTGCTGTGATCTGTGACAGCAGGCCTTAAATCGAGATTCTTCACTACTTTGGTCTACATCAAATACTCCTATAAGAGGATCAATAAGACAAGCAGACCGCTCTTTTTCTCCAGCAAGCAATTTCCCTATTTGCCCTCTCTAAATAAATATCATTAATAAAGAAGTTGTGGCCCAGTGATACAAGCTGTGTCTCCATCGAGGGAGACCCGAAAACCCAGATTACAAAGTCCATTTAGCAACTTAAATTTGGGGAAGTGGAAGCCTACATAAGGCACACCGCTGAGGGTAAGCTTCCCAGCCTATGCCATTTAAAAAGTAGATATGAACTAAAATTAGAAGGGAGACATTCAAGATACAATTTACCTGAAATCCAAAAATAGACGAAAGCCAGTCGAGTATATCATTGATGGATTTGACCCTCTCTGGAGCCATTACTGGACTGTGCCCATGGGCACCAGGAGTTGATTGGATTCTTGGCATTGGAAGATTATCCACATTGTTGCGTAGAGCATGAATCGCTGCTTTGATCTAATTATTGTTTGACAAGAAGGAAGAAAGAGAACCAAGGTGAAGGATTAATTAGAACAAATTCGATGAGCGAAAATAACCGAGATTACATAAGCAGCATTTTAACAACCTCACGAAGTTCCATAATTGCTGGTTTAACCCCAACCAGATGCAGTGGAAGAATGTTATAGTGTTCGTACTGTTCCTTTTTCATCTCAACATCTTTAGCATATCTTTCTGTCTGTAATGACAAAATCAATTGAACATTATATGCAGTTTTTTCCACCCAAAAAGTGGGTAATTAAGAGATTTCCTAACATGATAACAAAATTATACAAATCAAACCTCAGAATCAAGTTTCCCTGGAGGTACAACCGTCTTCAGCACCTCATACAACACGGTTGCAGTCTGAAAAATCTTTGACATCTCTTCCCTTCATCAGTTGAAAAAAGTAAATCAAAAAGTATGATGCATGGAATAATGTGCTTGGCAACCTATAGTATGTAAACAGTTCAAAATCAAGCCTCACGGTCTTTTTGTATGTTCTGCATCTCTGATATTTTTCTTATAGAATTGCTGATAATACAACTGAATCTCTCTTGGATCAGAATCTGAAAGGGTATACGCTATTTCTTCTTCTTCCTGCGACAAAGAGATTTTAAAATATTAAAAATCACGTCGGTTTGCCATTAGAACCTGTCAAATATGAAAAGGATTTTAGTCTTCAAAATAAATTTATCTTAGAAGTTGTGATGAGGCTGCAATTATTATCTTTCAATTCAAGTTATACATTATTTGCAATTTCCTACTAAAAATTGCACATCTCACCTTTTCATAAAAGCTTTTAATAGTGTAAATCAGATCAGAGATGATATTAAGCTGAAAGCAAGAAAGCAGAAAACGGAAAGAGATCCTACTTCCTACAAAGTAAGCAATAAGATGCTGAGATTAAGTATTATGACAACAAAGCAGCTCACAATTATTAACATAGTTTTGTTGCATAATATAACGATCAGAGTTTGTGGGAAGTCTCTCTATTAAATTAGTGGCATCATAGAGTGAAGCTAAGATGGTACTAGAACACTGGGTTTACATGAACACCTAAAAATAAGAAGACAGCAAATAGGAAACCAAAGAACAAAATCCTTGCAATCAATCAAACAGTCCAATGTCTTTTACTATAGCCACAGTCTCACATTAACAATTAATTACACCCATCTACTTCATACACAAACATGAAATAGGAAGATTTTCATTAGAAGCTTAGTATACAAACGTTATGGCCAAATAAACCAAACCATCCTCCAATGAAGGAAAGATATTACAATAACCCATAAAATTTAACTACCCTTTCAAGTCTGTGCAACAAATACGTCTTGAATTGGCGAACACGTCGTCCAGTTGATGTTGGATCCATCTTATGTGCCTTCTCAAGTGCATGGAAGCGGCCTAATTGAACAAAATTATAGAAGGGTCAGAACCAAGAATATCTTTGGCTACAAAAGCATCCAGAAAGCAATTATGTGCTTGTTGGAATATCCTAAATGACGAGATCCTTGTCAGTGTCCATTAATATCTCTGACATGATTTCTCGCTCAACTATTCTATTCACAGTTAACAAGCAAGTGTTTCACATAATATGGTGTAGATTCAGATTATATTTCTCATCGGAATAATATCAAATATACAAGAAAAAAAAAAGTTCATGCAACCAGAGAAGCTCAAGTCCAGAATATGGTCATAAAATCTATGCATCCAAGATCTTCATTACAACAAGACTAAGACAAAAGAAAAGCAATATATAAGACAAGCCTGAGGTAACATTTGCTCAAAGAAGATAACCAAACGGCTTGACAGAGTAGCATGCCCATGGAATAATTTCCAATTCAACGAAGCCTTATTCCCATAGTCCAAGAGGCAGCTACATGAATCCTTTGCACCCTTCCATTCTGTGTGGAGCAATGTCCAACTCGTTCCCTTAGGATGCATGTTTCTTGTGACAGAGTTCTACAATGGCTGTTTACCAAGCACCAGAGTCCTTTAGTAGGGATTGAGACCAGTATTGTAAGGTGAAATTAGCATGTCCAATAAAGAAATGCTCTGGTGGTGAGAAGATCACTTCTCATACTGTGGTTTTTTATTTTCTTTTCTTTTCCTTTCTTGAAATTCTTTATTTATAGAGTTCTCCATAAGATCTTGCATCTGCTCCATCCTCCCGGTAACAGTTATTATTCCATGTCGGTCTTTTTTGTTGAAGAGTTCACATTGTAGTCACAGCAAGGTGTGAGCTGCGTCACTCATCTTTTGCTTTTGCTCATCCTGGCATTTTGAAATGCTTCTATCTGATGTTTGGGAAAAAAATTATGTTCTGTAAATTCAAAATTACACTGCAACTCCTTTGTTTCTCATATTTTTGTGTTGAGATCTACATTGCAGTTTTGTGGGCTCTTGGCAGCTGGTAGTACTAAACCTTTACTATTGCCTTCATATTTGTGAACCTTGCTTTAGTCTTATATTTATCCTCAGTAAGTCAAACGTGTCTTCTCCCCTGAAAAACTTGACGTTGAAGATGGAAATCTTCTCTACCTGATTTGATTTGATTATGTTTTTATTCTGACTATAATTGCTTTCCATATTAGGCTTTGTATTCTCTCCCATTTAATCCTATGTAAAACGTATGGAAACATCAAGGACTTTAGAGTATTTCTCTTCCTTTACTTTTTGACTTGGTATTAGAGAGTGTTTAGTATTTCTCCCTTTGGTGGCAACACCGCCCGCGTGGGCAGTGCCTTGATAGAGCTCTAAAAGAGCTGTTCATAATGAACCAAAACGTCTCAGGTGAAAAATATATATATATCTCGCTTTCCGTGCGTTTTCACGGAGGTTCGTTTGAGTTGGTTGTCACTGTGACGTGCGCAGTGGTGCTCGGTGGTTTTTCCGGCGGCTTTGTGGCGTTTTATGGTGTCTTTTGTTCTCTCCGGCGACATATGAGGTGCTCCAAGGTATACAGAGGTCATATTTGGTGTCGCCGGCGAGATCTAGCCGTTTCCGGCGAGGTCTAATCATCACTGGCAATTTTCCGGCGAGCTGGTGAGGACGACAACCCTGTTTGGTTCTCAGTTGGTTGTTGTTCCCTATCCTAGATAAGGATAGCTGGAGTGGTGTTTGGCTGGTTTGCTGATTCAGAAGGTTTTCGTCCGGTTCATAGCATATTTTAGCCGGTCTAGTGGTTTCTCATCCGATTCATTACCTTTCTCAACCAGTTCAGCACATTTCAGGTCCGGTTCCTTGTCTTTTCTCACCGGTTCAGTGGTTTTCTGACCGTTTAGTGGTTTTCTTTCTGGATTAGTACATTCTTTTGTCGGTTCTTGCTATTTCTTGACTGGTTCAGATGGTTTTCTAACTGATTCAATTGTTTTTCGGCCTGTTCAAGTGGTTTCTTAATCGATTCAAGTCATTTATCGCTCGATTAGGTTACATGGAGATGAAGCAACCATGAGGTTTGTTGCTCATGGAGAGTATTAGAGTAATTTACAAGTTGTCTTTGTTGGTTTCTCCAAACGTTATTGGTGGTATTGATGATAAAGAGTTTCTTTTTAATCTCCATTGGGCCCAAATGTCTTTGTATCGGAGGTATTTAGTTTAATGTCTGAACTTACAAAATAGGGATAAAGAATCAGGTGACTTCTCATAATAAGAATTCAATCTTCCACACAAAAATGAGTTATTTAGTTTGATGTCTAAAACTCACAAAATGGGGATGAGAGTCAAGTAACCTCACATAGTGAGAATTCAACTCTCCACACATGAGGCTATATCGGAGATTTATTGGAGATTTCATAGCCATCCTATAAGAAGTCGAGGGGGTCATTCAAAAGATATCATATGGACACCATATATGAAGACAAGAGAACAACTTGCAGATATCTTGACAAATAGAATATCTACCAGTGTTTTTCATTCAGTCATATACAAGCCGAGCATGCGAGATATCTATGACTCAGCTTGAAGGAAGTGTTAAAGATAGAAATATTTTCTCTCTGATTTGGTCTGATTATGTTTTTATTCTGAGTATAATTGTTTTCCATATTAAGGTTCCGTTTGTTTCGACGGAAAATGATTTCTGAAAATCATTTTCCATGTTTGGTGGGGTTACAAATAATAATCAACGAAAACTATTTTCAGTTTGATAAAAAAATCTTCTTTAATTTCTGTAAAATGGTTTCTCCTTTTTAAAACTGTAAACTATTTTTCGAGTTTGAATATCACATTTTCAAATTGGTAGACTATAGTCAAAACACCATCAGACCCCACCAGAACCCGGTCGAGACCGACCAGGAACATTGTCAGGACCTGCCCAGGACATTGTCGGGACCCCGCCCAAGACATCACTAGAACCCGCCTGGAAAATTGCCAGGACCCGGTCGGGACTTGCCTAGGACATTTTCGAGACTTTTCCGAGACATCGTCGGGACCTGACCGGGACATCGTCGGGACTCGCCAGAAACATTTCCAGGACCTGTTCGGGATGTCACCGGAACCCGCTCGGGAGATCACTGGGACCCACCAAGGACATTTTCATGATCCGCTCGGAACATTTTCGAGACCTGCCGGGACATCGTCGGGACCCATTAGGGACGTCGTTGGTACTTGCCGGGTACATCGCCGGGACCTACCTGGGAAATTTTTGAGACTCGCCCAGAATAATTTTGGGACCCGCCTAAGACGTCACGGGGACCTGGTCGAGACATCGCCAGGACCCGCCTAGGACGTCACTGGGACCTGCCCTGGACATTTTCAAGACCCGCTTAGGACATCGTCGGGACCCACTTGGGACATCACCAAGAACCATCCCAGACATTTTCGGGACCTACCCAAGATGTCACCGGGACCCGGTCGGGACATCGCCGAGACTTGCCCAGAACATCGCCAAGACTCACTCGGGACATTTTTGGGACCTGCCCGAGATGTCACTAGGACCCGGTCGGGACATACGCCGAGACTCGCCTGAAACATTGCCAAGACTTACCCTGGACATTTTTGGAACCCGCCTAGGACATCGTTGGGACCCAACCTGGACATCGTTGGGACTCGCCAGGACCCGACCGGGAGCTGGCTGGGACCGCCCAGACATAGTCAAAACCCACCCGGGACACCGTTGGAACCCGCCCGAAACAATTTATATTAATTTTTTAAAATTGTGCATAAAAAGTAAATTTTATAGGTTAATATTAGGAGTGTACAAGCAGGGCGGTTATTAACCACTTATAACGGGATAACCGGAAATAACCGGATTACCGAATAACTAGACAAACCGAAAAACCGGAAAACCGAAAATAACTGCAACCGGATAACCGGTTAGGCTGGTTGCGGTTGCGATTATTTATTTTATAAAACTGATTATTAACCGGGTAACCAGTTATGCATGGAGCAAGTAGGGAGCTCCCTGCTGCAGGAAGCAACGAAAGGAAAAAAGAAAAAAAGAAAAGAAGAATATAAACTTGTCCCACATTAAATATTAACCAATTTTTTTTTTCATTCCTTTATTTCAAAAAATAAATTTTTGATGAAAAGTGATTAAAAATAATTTTTTTTTTGTAATTTATAACATCAAAACCGGTTACCGGTTATTAGTAACTGCAACCGGGACCTCAGTTGCGGTTGCGATTACTAAAACTTAAATAACCGGGTACCCCGGTTGCGGTTGCGGTTATTGCCAAATAACCGCAACCGGTTGTACACCCCTAGTTAATATGATTGGTTGAAAATAAAAAAAAATATTTGTGATTTTCCATGCGCACTAAACACCGAAAAATGTTTTCGGCGAAAATCATTTTCCTGAAAATCAATTTCCTTGAAATCATTTTCCAACAAAAATTATTTTACGTCAAAACAATCATGGCCTAAACTTTGTACTCTCTCCTATTTAAATCTATGTAAACCGTATGAAAATATCAAGCAATTTAAAATATTTCTCGTCTTTTACTTTTCTACTTTCAGTGTTTCTTCTTTTACCTTTTACAGGGGGTTGATAGAATTTGAATGTTGAGTTGCAAAGTGTGGAGCAAGGCAGTAAGATTACCACAATTACAGGAAGTTTGTGAACATGTGTATTTTTTTTTTTTTCTAATTCAAAAAAGGACTGGAGGGGGAGGCCAACGTAGCTGTCCTACCTGGGCGTGACCATAGTAGCACCAATCCGCGGGACGCCGCTCAGGAGGGACCTACGGAGGGAACCGCAGGCGCACCCTCAAGACCGACCGAGCCATAGCTTAAATCCCGCCCCACCAGGCCACTAGTGGCACGTAACCCCCATGACAGGTTTTCAAGAGATATACCCAAGGATTCCCATTTCGGGAGTCGAACTTGGGGCCTCTTGGTTCCGATTCTCCATGGGCAATTACTTACCACTAGACTACCACCCTTGGTGGTTGTGAACATGTGTATTGAGTAGAACGCACAGTAGTTTCCAATTTCTGATTCATTGTTTTCAACATACCCTGAGATTAGCAACATATTAATATACGTATATCTAAGAACAACCAACAGAATACAGTTGCTTCCATCAATGACGTTTAGCAGGCTCACATTTCAGTCTGCTGGTGTCATCTTAATTCTAATCAAACTGCTTAGAGTCTATCATTTATGCAATATTAATTATATTAAACGCCATGGTTATTTTTTTCAACATTAGGGGAAAAAGAAACACCTGAAACAATTCGTGGGGCATCATCAGATTCACCTTTCGTTTATAACCTCATCATCATAAATGCCATTAATCAGTTATATTTTTGCACTTCTAAACTTGCTACTTTCAAAGTAAAAAAAAAAAAAAAATTAGAGAGTTCAAATAGTTTTCTGGATTCTTGACCATTCAATTAAATTCAGAGTGAGCCCACTCAAAACAATAAGAATATAGAACAGAAAATAGTACCACAATCAACTTAAATAAGCGATAATCAAGTTAAATATTGTTCAAAAAAAAAAAAAGTTAAATAACTAAAGATTGTGAGTGCGTGCGCAAGCGAGGAGGGCTTACAGAGATAGGCAACTCTGGGGTTGTCTTTCCCAATTTCGTTGGCGACGCGGAGGATGGGGACGATGGGGGCGAGTGACGAGGGAACGAGCTCGCTGTCGTCGATGGGGTTTTCCTCGATGTTTTGCACGTCCAGATTGCGCGTCGGCATTCGCGTCACCCGCCGCGACAGACCCCTCTGCGGCCTCGTGCCGCTGGTGCTCGCCATCGCTAACAATCTTCAGCACTGAAGAGTTTTGGTGTCTAATTTTGTTGTTGTTGTTGATTGGGTTTGGATGAGGGCGGAGGAAAGTGGGACTGAAGAGGCTCATCTTGCCCTTTTGTTAGGAAAGAAAAGAGAGAGATACTTTGGAAGTGGGGTGGGGCAAGGGATTGCCGCCGGAGGAAGAAAGGAAGCAAATGCCAAATACTGCTGCCGATGCTGCTTTCCGCTTTAGAGCTTTTGTTCCTTCCTTGCTTTTGAGTTTGTTACAACTTAGAAGGGAATGTAAAAAAAAGCAGTCCAATGATCGCCAATTGGCAGCTTCAGAGATACAAGCCTCCCTCACTCTCACCAATATCTCCTGCCTGAAACCTCTCCTATCTCTCTGTCTCTGTGACCCGATTCAACACATTCTCTTTTGTTTGTTTTTTCTCAGCATATCACAGCTGAAACATAAACTAGTTTTTACATCGTATTAAGTAAATAAAAAAGAAAAAATTGGCCATACAAAAATATTACATCATAAACATAACAAATGTTGATTAAAAAAAAAAAATATATATATATATATATCGAGTAATGATACAAGTCACCCTCCATATCTACCTTGTGTCAACAAAAAATGACATGACTTTTAAAATCACCATTAGATTAAAAGTCAATAATCATTGATAATAAATTTAATGGTGATTTTAAAAGTCATATCACTTTTGGTTGACACAAGATAGACATAGAGGGTGACATATATAATTACTTATATATATATTACTGACTTTTTGCATTGAGCTGACTTTTCATTTTCTTGTATTTGTTTACAAAAACAGCTACCTTTGGGTTTTACATTTTTTTTAACAATAGTTTGTAGTAGATAAAGTAAACATTGTAGTCGTAAAAACCTTTAAACATATTATCTTAGTTGTGCGTATATGTGAACGATCCAAACTCATGCTAGGAAACATACACATACAAACCCTTCTAAACAATAACATATTTATACATTATATATCTCTACTACACACACATATATATGTACACACATTCCACCATCTAGATCGACGAAACACATGCATATAGGCAATACCTAAGCAAGAAATGTACATAAACATCATAGGCAACCAACTATAATTATATACATATGTTCTTTCCCATATATACATATCTTATGATAGTTCAGTCAACAATCCATTGAATTTTGACTATTGATAACCTTCTTACATCATTAACCTATGATGTAGGATTTTTATCAAATACTGGGTACTCCTGTTTCTTTAACATCTATACAATTTATGTAGTTTTATCAATGCACTTGATATTCTAACAACATGGATGTATGCATATTTATGTCTTTGGATCTTTAGCTAAAATTTTGTCTGCTAGCATCCTTTTAAAGATACGCAATGTCATACATGACATTCAACCTTTAATAGACCAAGTATGATTTTGGTGAAAAATTTCTCATAGTTGATTTCCATCTTTATGAGAAAATATTTCACCACCAATATCTTGAAGGTTTCATCCTGCTTGTCTATTATAATCCCATTTTGTAGACTCATGTACAACATTTGAGTGTCAATGCCCTGAGGCATCTCTACAAAATGTCAGACCTAGTTGGATGGCCAACTAACATAGCTCTTATTCACATCCAAAATATATTGGAATATAATTCAAATAAGTAATTATACTCCTACTATAATATGGACATACCAGATGTTATTTAATAATATCCGAAAATGTTTTGCAACATTTTCTGATTACCCTTTCTTAGTAGCCAAGTGATCTCCTTAGAATATCCTTACTCCCTTCTTGGATATAGTCTCCAAGACCCTTAAATTCTTAATTCTTATTGATGTGGATTTTAATCAATGATAATATTTTTACCACTCGCAATAGGACGAATCCTTGTAGGATAAAACTATGTGGAGGGTGTCGAACCTCAAGGACTGTTTTTGGTCGGATGTCTATTAAGTTTCCAGAATATACTCTAATCTAACTCAGAAAAGATATTTGGTTTTTGTTTCGGAAATGAAAATAAGCATCAACAAGTAATGAAATAAAAAGGAGAGAAACATAGGAATATGACTTCACCACAAACCTCGTACCAATGGCAGATTGTATTCATATGGGATTCTCACTATGTGCGTGATATAATGTGCATAGTGGGTGTCAACCATATGACAATATCGACAAGAAAATACTTTAGTTAGAAGGTGATGATAACCCATCTTCGGCTGGCACGGATCGTCTACCTAAACACTAGTTGTGGTACGATCCGTCTTCCCTAGGTATGGCCTATAAAACCTTCTAATGAGCATACACATTATCAAGAAATGAGTATAACCCATCTTCGGTTGGCATGATCCGTCTACCTACATTACACTAATCTAAGATGTAGTACGGATCATCTTCCCTAGGCATGGCCTATCTAATCCCTTGATTTTATGTCAAAAAGTATCATTGCATAGCTATCATTCCTATAATCACAGAAAATAGGAATGTCGATTTCATTCAAGACAAATGAACTTCTTATAGACAAGATGAAGTTTTTATCGAGAACAAGTATGAGCATTGAATCGATTACAAAGATTTTGTAAAACTCTAAGCTATGCAATCATCATTCACATATTGAAAATCCCAAATTGAAATACAATCAAACCATGGTCTTGGAAAGGGTTACATCAATTCCTATGAATAAGAAATTAGCTACTCATGGAGGATATGGAATTCTCTATTAGTGAAGAGAAATCCATTCCTTGAGTGTTGTGAGTTGCTGGCCAAAATTCCTCAGAACCAAGAACCCTAATTCGTGCTTGCTCTCAGAAATTCGACCCCCCTTGGATGAGAGATCCAGCTCCTATTTGAATCCCCCTTGAATCCCTAAAAATCACAATCCAATCCCTTAAACTAAGGGATTCAGTCTTCCCAATCCCTTATTGAAGGGATATGGAGTCAAAACCACTCTTTGAGGGATCTCAGAGGTGAATCTGCACTTGACCCAATCTTTTAGGAACATTTCTCTCCCCAAATCAAGTGCAGATCTCAAATCGGATTCTGGTGCGACCGAGTTCGCTCGAGCTAAATGATGAATTCGCTCGAGCCATTTAGGTGCTTCTTCGCTCGAGCTAAATAATGAATTCGCTCAAGCCAAGTTGAGTCTATCTCGCTCGAGCCAAGTGATGAAGTCGCTCGAGCCATTTGAGTCCATCAGCATATATTTTGAGAAAATCCATGATGTAGAGTGCATATTCACCGTAAGACCTGAAAACACTAACAAACACAAAAATACGACAAAATATTATATTACAACATAAACTAAGGGTTAACAAATGCGAGTAAAGGGGCTTGAATGCATACCATTCAAGGCTTATCACTTATCCTTTAAGAATTTAATTATCAAGAGTATACTTTTATTACTATTTATTCTCAATATCTCATATCATCTTTGGTATTCACCAAAGTGTACCCGAGATATTTATCTATATTTTTTATTAACTTATTCTTTGAGATATGTTTGTAACTACTATCTCTTTTCAAGAATAAATAAAAAATACATACTAAACAAGACACCTACCTTTAGTCCTTTCCAAAACAGGAAAACCATTTGTTCATTAAATCCTCCAACAAAAATACTTGGACTAGGATCCAATGGACCTCAAGGGCCCTTCCTAAACTAGTCCTTGGATTTTTTATGGTTGAACAAATTAAAACATACATGAGGCCTTAGTCTTTTTAAAGAATAAATATTCATAGTAATAAAAGATTCTAACATGATCTCAAATCATAATTTAAGCTATGAGCAAAACTTTGAATTGTGAAACAATTCCTTTTATTGCAACAAGAAGTTAATATATAGAAAAAATCTGTTACATAGTTTATCTTATGATTTCAAAACTGAAGTAGTTCTTCCTCAGATTCAGGACCCTTTTTTTCTTTTCTTGTTCTTCTGGCTTCCTGTAGCCTCTGCAATAAATTGCACAACATGTGTAGATTCCAAATCCACACATCAGGAAAGTTTTTGTGGGATTTACTAAACATGAATATAACAAAGAAAGAGAAAAGCCTTTACCTACATATCTGAGTAGATAATCTGGGCAATTATTCCACCCATGTCCACTACCCTTGCAGTACAAGCAGATTCCCTTGGCTTTGCCTTTGGATCTACTTTCAGCTTTATCTATCCTGATAGTAGAAACCTTGCCATCACCCTTGGCCTTTCCTTCCTCACCTTTCAGTTATGAGTAGGAAGTGCTGCCAATCTCTGTACCTCGTGGGCTCACCACACTCTCAACTATCTCACTCAAGGTATCTGATGAAGTGCAAATCTCTTTGCCTTTGTTCTTCATCCTAATCCCCCTCATATGAGTGTATGATAGCTCTGATAATGTCATCAATACTAGATTGATTGTTTACCATTTCATCCAGTAAACTAAGCTCCTTCAATCTGATAAGTTCATTGTCAATTGATAAAACTTCTTCCACCTCTGTACTTGTTCCTGCTTTAGGAAGTTGATTCCCAAAACGTTCTTCCAGAAACTTGAGCATGTCAGAAGCATACTTGAAAGTTTCTAGCTTTGCATAAAGCTCTAGAACAACTGATGTTAGGATATAATCTCTAATGGTACTATTTACATAGCCCCATTGAGTATATCTATCAATTATTCCTTGTTTAGACTTTAGTCCGAGATAAGCTGGACGGCTCCACACCATTTGGTGTCCTTTTTGTGTCAAAGATTTGTCATATTGTAGTTTCCATTCTTGATAGTTATGGTGTGACAAGATTATAACAGGATCAACAGGCAAACGAGATAGATCATATGTAGTGAAAACTGAAAGAATTAAAGAACATATTAGGGCATTGTTTTAACAATCATAATACTATGGAAAAACCAAAAGAAAACATATATTATAAAATGCAATGACAACCTTATTCTGTAAACTAAAAACATCCTCCGCATGGAATGCAAGGCTCAAGATCAAGACAAGATGCTTTTAGTGACCCTGACAAGGCGAGACCTTAATCTTATCATTAATGCTAGTTAGTCATTAGTAAATACCATTAACACCACTATGTCATTAATGAACTGCCGGTTTTACCATAGTCTATAATTTCAAGATAACATAGCTCTGCGGGGAGACTAATATCTTGAATTAGTCAAGTGAATACCATCAAGTAGATTTTGTAGTGAATGTCAAGTAACTCCACCGCGGGGTGGTCGTCCCTGATGCATAAAATACCACTCATCCATCATTTCGGAATCTATATGATCTCTAAAACAAAAACACCCTCCGCATGGAATGCAAGGCTCAAGGCCAAAACAAGATGTTCTTACTTTATTATTATTGTAATTTTTGATGGGGACTGTATAGGATTCAAAGAATCTCACTTGATATTTTAATAGTAATGAGTTTTATTCTCTTGCCTTTTCGATTGAATTATCCTTTTAATCTCATAAGTAATTTTAACAAAGTTAAAACTCTTATCTTATTAGCTATTCCAATTTCTTGGAAATTTTGAATCCAATCTATTAGGGGATTACCTTTTCATGACATGGTTGTCTAATGAAAAATTAGTACACCATCTCCAAATAGGAACCAATCATTTATAAGGTCCTAGGAGTTTTCAACTCCTACTCCCACTAAGAAAATTCAACCCTTATCCTTTTTCTCAATTTCGGAAACAAGTTTCCATAATTGGAAAAACAAACCTCATCCAAAATATTCTTTATTCATAAGTTTGCTAATATAGTTCTTAAACATTATTCCAACTAGGTTGGATGTTTAAGTTTTGTGAACAAGATCACGATCAACTCTTTTAGGAAATTATGTACCATAAAATAGGTCAAAGAATCTTTTGGACAATACCTTAGGGTTCTAGGTGTAGGGTTTTAGTAAAAACCTTAATCCTTCCAAAGACACTGCTGCCCCTAGGGTACATCCTAGGTATTATACTTTTAAAGTGGCGACTCGGCCTCACTTTAAGGTGATGCCACCATAGATTAAATCAATGGTTATTACCCAGCTCATGGTTACAAAAACTCATGACATATGTAATAAGCATACAAAACTTAATCAAACAAAATATAATGAATGCAAACATGTTTTAATGTAATAATAATCAAACATAGATAACATGTCACCCATGCATTCAAAGATTAACAAGACAACATTGATTTCAATCCTTATGTTTTAACTTTAAACTTCTTGAATCAAAGATTCAAAAGTTTCCTTCTAAAACATTATAACAAACTTGAAAACCTATTTTCTTTTGATTAATACCATGTTATATATGACCTATAACATATTCCATAATCAAATAAATTTCTTTCTATGATTATCCATCAAAAGAAAATATTACAAGTTTAAAACGTTCCAGGAATTTTACAAATCCAGAATTGGTGTTCGTTTGGAAAACCTTGAAACTGTGTTTAGAAAAGATTCAAAATACTGTTTCGATTTTTCTAAAGTGTCAACCAACCTTTTTACATGCGAAACCAAGTGTCACATTAATTTTTAAGCACATACAAATCATTCGAAAAAATTAAAACAAAAACAGTTATTGCTGGAAATTTGAAAATCCAGAAACTATCGACGAATGAAAAACGGTCCAGAAACCCTTCGAATAAAATTCAAAACTTGACTCCAATTGCGTCAACCACAAATTTTTTTTTCATGCAGAAAAAACTCTTCAAGTAATTTTAGAAGTTGTTTAAAGTATCTCAAAAAATTTGTAATGGCAGCAACCCCTGCTGTAAAAAACAGCAACACTATTTTTGCATGGCAATACATAAACAAAATATCAAACGTTATCCTATTGATTTGAAACATTCCAGATCAGTTCCTTACACGTTAATAAACATGTTTAAAGTTGATGAACGATCAATCAATTTCATTGGAGTTGTTTTGATCAAAAACCAAACAAACAACATGCATGGCCATAATCATCATGCTAGAAAATCAAAACTATGTTTCTTTGAAGATGACTCTGATACCAATTGTTGGGGATCAATGTGATTTATAAAAAAAAAAATATATCATCATGCTTAGCGGAAAGATTAAAAGAATGTGACCGCAACATACTTCAAGAGGAAACATAGTATTTGATTATTCTAGCAACTTAAGAAAAACAACAAGTTTGTAGTTACTTACAAATTGTGTGGGCCTCTTTTAGGCATTTAGAAATATTTGCATGAGGCTTTGAATTCTTCTTCATGCTTGTTGTTGATGATCTTCAAGGGTTGAAGAACGATGCCAAGAACGCCAAGAACTTTTAGATCTTAGAGATCTAAAATCACCAAGGACTTGAAAGAGCTTCGAAGAACACGAAGAACAAAGTTCTTCTAACTTCAGATCTTCTTATTGATGGCTGAATATGACTGTGAGTGTAGACTCACAACTAGAAGCACAAGAACTCTCTTGAATATTTTTTCCACACCCGCTACTATGTTGTAGCTCTCAATTCTTTGTTGTAGTAATTGTGTGTCTCATGCTTCTTATGATCCTCTATTTATAGATTTAGGTTTACTTGGAGAGGAGGTAGAGAAATTCTAGAATCCAAGTACAGTATGGAATTAGAAAATAGAATTAAATCAAAATTCTAAAAAATAGGATTACAAGCCACAAGACAATTTCTCCTTTAGTGGCCGTTGGCCATGGGGGGAGAAATCCTCCCCATGGCTAACTATGGAGCTAGGGTTTATCCCTAGCTCCTTGTCTCCCTTGAACTTTAGCATGGGCCCCTTGGTTTTACCCCTTTGGCTGGCCTAATGCTCCTTTCCCTTTGAACCAAGCCTAGGAAATTAATTCCTTTGGCCCAAAACTCTCCGCACAAGGCTCTTAAAAATAAATTCTCTTAGCCCAAGTTTTTAATAAAATAAAATAAGATTGAATAAAAATTCAAAGCCTAATTTTATTTAAATAAAAACAACCTAATTAAATAAATCCTTAATAAAATAAATGAGGAACATATTTACCTTAGTCAATTTACATCAGCTCAATAAGGGACCTGAAGGAAAATAGAATTAGCTATTTCGTCCCTTGTGAAATCTTTTTATTAAATAACTCATCACACCTGACTAAAAATCACAGATGATTCTATTAAAAAAATGTGATTGAACTCTAATTCATATTTTGATAATATACAATTAATCCTTCGTGACATACTTATTAAACATAATACCTCTCTATGGAACTTACTCCATAGTTAAAACAAAGATGATTAACTATCACTTTGTTACACTATATCTTTTTCCTTGAGTCAACCTGGATCCGAACTTCATGTTTTATCTCATTGTACCTTGTGAGATTTCTCTCACCCTTGTACATCCATTTTAAGTAAATTCCACCGAAACCCACTCAGGCCTGAGATACAAAATAAAACATTCTTATCAATCCTAAAACAAGGGGAATGTTCCTTATCTCTTTGTTTAATCAACAAAGGATTTGGATTCCTTCTTGAACAGAGATCTTCCACAATGCTTCATGCCTATCACCCAATGTATGAAGATGTTGACCAAGAAAATTGATCCTCACTCCATAATACATCAAAATGTTATTCACTCAGACATCTGGTTCACTAGCTTCTCAGGATTAAGAGTAATAGTTATTAGTTGTCGTGCACATATATTTATTTTTTCTAATAGTTATTAGAAAGAACATTGACTCACGTGGTCCTGTTTAGTGTATAGCCTCATACATGTATCCGACCTTGCTATCACACCATCATGTCAACTTGAAGTCTATCCCCGCTTCACTGGATCAAGATAGATCGCCATAGTTGACCATGATATAGTCTAGGGTAGAATGCTCAGTTCCACCTTATGAATATGAACCATAAATACTTTATAGATTGCAAGGATCCTTTGACTATGATCTTCCTGTATGCCAAAATACTTTACTCACACTATAGTCAAATACAATGTAACCTAAGGACCTTTACATACATATATCGGGTGAATATTCAAAATACATATATGCTATGTAAAACATTAATATATATGCTCAATGTTCCATAATCAATTAGGGAATAATCAATCAATATTTATTACAACAAAATATAATCTTATGATTAATTGGAGTTTTGGACACCAGTTCCAACAACCAGTTTAATGGAAATTCGCATAGTTACATACTATATGGTATTTATGAATATTAAAACTTGTTTTCATGGAGACTTTGGCCTTGTAAGATTCTACCTATGCCTAATTCACATGTTCCAAATCATACTTTAAAAATACCTTTGAAAGAAGTAGTAAAAACATGGCTTGGTTTGTGCATATGTAGTTTGTTGTTGGGAATAAACATGCAAATCAAAGATATTGCGCAGCAGAAATAATCTATTCCCTACTCAAGATCAACTCTAAGAAGAACATGCGAAGAACAATGCTATTTAAAATTAAACTAGCAAGAACATAAAATTACTTGCTTGCAAACTAGGGCCACGCCTTGGCTTTTGAGCAATGAATTCATGCTGCTCCAAGAACATCAAGAACACCAAGAACACCTCCAAGAACACCAATAGATCTTCTCACCAATGACTAGAAATAACCAAGAGTGTGGGCTCTTTCTAGCTCTTCAAATCTTAAACTTTGTTCCTTTGAGAATTAACTCAATAGAACTTTAATTTTTAACAAAGGCTAAAGAATTATTATTGGAGTGTGTTTTGCTAGAGCTACAGGCACCTTTATTTATATTAAGGCTGCAGAGAATAGAAACTGTAAAATAGCAATGTGGGACTGCATCCCACTACATGTAGTGGACGGCTAGAGTTAGAGAAAACCCTAGATTCCACCTAATGATAACACGGCCAAGGCTAGGGTTTAGTAACCCTAACCCATGCCGCCCGCTTGCTTTCCTTGGGCTTGGGTCTTATCCCAAGCCTAGTCTCTTATGTATCTCTGTACAGTTTTTCCTTTGGGCCATATTTTAATAAATTAAAGCAACCTGCTTATTATTTAAATAAGCCCATGTCTTAATTAATTTAAAATAGCTTGCCAAATAATTAAGCCAATGTTTTAATAAATTAAAACAACCCGTTTAATAAATAAAAGCATGTCGTTGGTTAATTTACAATAGCTTGATGAGGGACCTGAAGGGAATAATATTTTCGGCTTAAATAGTCTTTGACTATCCGAAGTCACTATTTAATTACAATTAATACCACTACATAATTGTAATTGATCTCCAGAAAATATTATTGATTAAATTAACAAAGTTCCTATTGNATAAGCCCATGTCTTAATTAATTTAAAATAGCTTGCCAAATAATTAAGCCAATGTTTTAATAAATTAAAACAACCCGTTTAATAAATAAAAGCATGTCGTTGGTTAATTTACAATAGCTTGATGAGGGACCTGAAGGGAATAATATTTTCGGCTTAAATAGTCTTTGACTATCCGAAGTCACTATTTAATTACAATTAATACCACTACATAATTGTAATTGATCTCCAGAAAATATTATTGATTAAATTAACAAAGTTCCTATTGACTAACTTATGGATCAATATGATTCCTCCATGAAATCCTCCGTAGACAAATTAGGACTGTGATATCGTCACACTATATTCTCTACCCTTTATTCCTTGAGCACCAGATTATCACCTTATTATTCTCTCTCATGTGAATACTCCATTCACTAGGTAATCTATTTTGGATTTCTCTTTCCAAAATGCTCTGGCTCAAGACTGAGAATGTGGCGACCTGATTTCATCACATATATATTTTTTTTTTTAAAAATAAAACTGAATAGTCACAGAGGCTCATGTAAAGCCTACATCATCAACTCATAATCTGAACAAATTACATCAGAGTTAATAATATACACGCAGCAAAAATAAATAACACAACATATGAGAGAAATATAATTTGGAGCTGACATAAACTATTTATAACAGTTTTATAACACATATGCTATACATCAAAAGAAGGCTATAAAAAGTGTCACATACAGCATAGTCAAAGTACATCAATCTGTTTATACATATACAACATCTTTATATACAACAAAAGCTAGACTAGAGTAAGAGTCTATACAAAATATCCAATGAGCGTACATCGCTCTCTATCATGATATCCTGAATAAGCAGCCACTGGATCTTCAACAAGATCCGCAGTATCTGCAACAAAAGCATCATCTATGTAATCATAGAGATTATCCATGATTACATAGGGGAAGGAAGGAAGAAAGGGTGAGTCAATAGTTCATAAAGAATGACGACTCCCTCGAGGGTTTTTGTATTGAGCCAAACTTTTATTTATACAATCATTTACAATAACAGCTACTCAACTTCATAAAAATATTATTTTATTGTTCAAACTTGGTGTAGTTGATAAAGTAAACAACACATTTATAAAGCATTTTTGAATCATTATATATAGTTGTGAATGTATGCATATGCTCCAAAATA
>FXXK01000363.1:471576-491335 GCA_900184695.1 Betula pendula
CCGCTCGATGCCCAGTGCGCCGTTCTCTAACCTAGCCCAGGTAAATCTCTCTTTTTCTCATTTTTTCTTCCTTAATCTTCATTCTTTTTACATTAAAACTCTTCCCCATCACATTTCTCATGTTCCCATCCGATTGAAGTGCCAAAATCTTTGTTCTTTGTATTTTTTCGGTTTGGCACAGCAGGTGTTCGATTAAATTCCCCAAAGACCTCCAACAATGGCTAGCTCTTCTCAATCCTCTACTCGAGCGTCTTTTGTTTCTCCATCTTCTACTCGAGTGCCAGGATCTTCCTTCATGACTACCGAGTGGCAGCGCTTTGAGCTAGACCTCGAGACTAAGTTTGATATTGTTGGGGAATTTAGGGAATTGGAGGATGTCAAATGGGCAAGGGGGTAATTCAAAAAGAGACATCTAATGCCACTCCTCCAGCCGGTGTATCATCTATACCACCCCAGGTTTGTCCGTCAATTTTACCAAAATTTGATTTTTGATGCGGACCAACCTGAGGTGCTATCTTTCTCTATTGACGGGATTGAGTTCCAAATCACCGTTGGAGACATCAAAGAGGCACTTGGCTGCCCACTTGTAAGCCCATCTCCACACTACACTGAGCCTCCGGAATTTGATTTGCACATGATTGTGCAAGATATGTGTGATGGAGCTTATGAGAACCGGAAAAGGAATTGCACAAGCAAGGCAAAGTTGCCTTCGAGACTGTGGTTGGTAGACACAGTCCTTCAGAAAAATGTGTGTCCAATGGGACACAAGATTCAGAGGACCGGCCATTTCCTTGCAGCCCACTACGCTTTCTACAAGAAACATTGGTTCTCAGCACCACAACTTATATGGGGCCAGATTTATAAGTGCTGGGAAGACTATGTGGACAAGAGGCTGATCAAAAAGAACTCGAAGCTGCCTTTCCCTTACCTAGTCACCAAGCTAGTGATCAACAAGGGCTTTGAGATTGAGGCCAGGCACAATGTGACCAACACATTCCCATTGTTCACCTTGAAAGAGTGGCACAATAGTATCTCTCATATGAAGCCAAGAGTGCCCGCTCCTGCACAAGACATAGAGATGGAAGAAGCAGATGTTGAGATGGCTGAAGGAGAGCCATCAGTTCGTCATAGGGATAGAGTCCCCATTTCACAATCAGAGTACGAACTGCTGCAAGCACAGTTTGAGCGGATCTCCGAGTGGCAAGAAAATTTTGTGAAAAGAACCGAGGATGCATTTCAGACCATGGGGACAACACTTCAGGAGATCCTGAGTCGCCTACCACCGCCGCCACCTGCACCACCTGCTCCATGAGTTTTCATTGTATTTTATTTTATGGCTTTGGACCTTTATGTTAGAGTACATTGTTGGAATTTTGGAACATTATTTTTGTTATCCACCAATGTATTGTTTTTGTCATTTCATATGAGGACAGGTGTTTTATTCATTTTGGGAATATGAGAATTCTTTTTCTTTTCAAGTTAATTTTTGATCTTTTGGTTCATATTAATAATTCTTTTATTCATTGTAGTATATTTATATTATCTTGCTTTTTAGTTTGGTTTTAGTTTTGTTTTCAGGATAAGTGTTTGTAAAAGTTCAAGTTTGGGGGTATGCACAGAGCCATACCTCTCCAATGAGGTTTTCCTTTATCCCTCCGTTTTGCCATTCATCGTATATACACATTGGGGACAATGTGTGATTTAAGTTTGGGGATATAGTTAAGCATTTGTTTTCTTGTTCACTTACCACTTATTCATAATTTGTAAAAAAAAAATTCTTTTGTAAATACATGTGCATATTATCCTTTAGAATTTTGTTGATCTTCAATTTTGACTTACACTTCATTGGCGAGCTTAAGAGAATGAACACATGATCATGCAGTTAGGATTTCAAAATCTGTTTACTTGCTCTTGGCTTTTGAGAATTCATTTGTTTCACATTGACATTTCACGAGCACATTGGCACATAGATTGTAAGGTATGAGCCTTAATGACAACATGTTTGTTTTCAATACCTCTGATGTAATTGGATGACTTGTTAGATGGATGACCTGGGCAATAAAATGATGAAAAAAAAAAGATGATAATAAAGCTAGTTTGTCTTTGTAGTCTAGTTGACTC
Source organism: Betula pendula (assembly GCA_900184695.1). Classification (NCBI taxonomy): domain Eukaryota; kingdom Viridiplantae; phylum Streptophyta; class Magnoliopsida; order Fagales; family Betulaceae; genus Betula; species Betula pendula. Next base: position 473,698 of record FXXK01000363.1, read on the forward strand.
GAGTATAAAGCCCCTAGGGATGTCTCTACATCTAGTGCCCTAAAGCCATCTGGTTTGAGAGTCATTGGCCGAACACTCGTTACATGGGTCAACTAGAAGCTTAATGGAGTTAAGCTAATAGCTGTGTAAATATAATCAAAGGTCGGTAATTAGTAACCATGCCCTGGTTGTTTCATTTGATGAGGTAGTTCAGTGAATTTTGAGGTATTGAGCCATCTATGTTGACAATTATTTTGAAGCCTCATAGCTATGTGTTGATATCACTTTGCATCAGTTGGAACATATATGGAATCTCAGCTAGCCATTTGTAAGTAGTCATATTTTGCAAATCCTGAGTTGTTGTGAAAATGGAGTTTGTTAGTTTAAGCTTGCCACTGACATGTGAACCATTATTCTTTGTAATAATATGATCATGCACAATGTTTGTGGGTAGCATTTCTGTTAAACCCTCACGAGACTTCACTCGTCCACTAGGTATGCCTAGGGGTTTAAAAGGCTTGTTGCATGTGCTAAATGCAATCGTGTTTCCTACGACAAAGGAGGTAGAGTAGTTGTTTATATTTGTGTAATTTTATTTTTAGTTTTGTAATGCTAAGGGACTAGCATTATGTAAGTTTGGGGGTGTGATAAGTGTTGAATGTTATACATTCAAGACCTTTAACTTGCATATGTTATACCTTAGTTGTATTGTTATCTAATATTTTAGTGTGTTTTAGTGTGTTATCTTATTTTTAGGTCTTAATGGAAATTCAAAGCATATCATTGACACTAAGCTTGAAGATAATTTTAGAGAAGTTGAAGTGCTGTTGAAGTGGAGGTGCTCGAGCGCTAGCCAGAAGCTTGGCGCTCAAGCGCCCAACTCCAGTGTTCGAGCGCCGTCGAACCTTCCAGATCTGGAAGATCTTTTGTGACACCAAATGACGGCAAGGATATTTTTTTTGTCCAAATTGCGGCTTGCCAGTCAGTTGTAGGCACCGAAATCACTTCTCAGAGGACTCCTAATAGCTGGATTACAGATCTTTAGCTTGATCTTTCCTTAAGAAAGATCAAAGCTTCCTTTTTCCATATATATGTATGTCTGTCCGAGAGAGCCAGAGAGCTCGGTCCAGTGTATTTTCATATAGTTTTTAGCTTAGTTTGCCTTCATTTCTTGTTGTAGACAATAGGTAGAACCAGCCCATAGCACTCACTTCCCTTAGGAAATGGTTTTCTCCAATCCCATGGAGATTCCCAAATCATTGAGCCAGAGTTTTTACATCCAAGGTGCGCTCGAGCGCCCAAAATGACGCTCGAGCGCCCCTTTCTGGTGCTCAAGCGCCATCACGCGCTGGAAACCTCTAAAGTCGGCCGTACTGATATGGAAAAGATAGTAATCCGACCCCAACTCGATCTTGGACTTCCTAGGGTGCACGAAATTGATTAGGGTTGTTCCTAAACTCTATAAATACTCTCCTAAGTCCTCCAAAACAAATACAAAAGCTTGAGGAGAAGAATCAAAGGCTTCAAAGAAGGGTTTTTCTTAGTTTTTCTTTACTTTTCAGTTTTTCTTTGTTATTTTCTTATGAGGATGGTTTTCATTCGAATTATGTGTAGCTAATTATTTAGTTAGGGCTCGATTGAAGCCCTAATCATGTCTCTTTAAGGTTTCAATTTGTCTTGCTACAATTCATGTTTTGATGCTTAATTGATTTATCTCGGGTTTTTTGTTCGTTCTTCATATGGGTTATGTATGGGTTTGATCATCTTATGCATATAACATGTGTAGATTGTTATCTAGGTCAATTTGGATGACCGAGTCCTGGGCCTAGTAGAGTGACAAAAGAACCAATTGCGGGTTCTTGGGGTAATCAACATGAAAGACCGGAATAGATACCATGTTCTAGGTTTTAGTGTGTTTGTCGATTTCCATAGAGTTATGCTTTCTCAAAGAACAACTTAGTAGATTCCATGCTAAATCCTTTGAGAAAGAAAATAATTAGAGTAGATACCATGCCTAATTCGCTGCTTAGGAGAATCAATGGCTTTTGGAGTAGATACCATGCCCTTAGGCCGACAAACAGTGAGTATCTTGATATGATTGTAGCATTGTGCATATTATTTACCTTATTTGAGTATGATTAGCGGTGGATATCGAAGCCCTAGCCCTTTATTCTTATTATTTTAATTTAATATTTTTATCTCATCTCATTCAAGATATTTTCTTAGGAATTGCTTTTTAAACATATTTTACCAATCCTCGTGGGAATGATCTCGTATTTGTCATCTATACTATCGTTTTGATCTTGTGCACTTGCGAGTAAAATGTGCATTTGTTTGCCTATTTATTTAGGTGGATATTTGTACAACATGTTTTTGGCGCCGTTGCCGGGGATTGTGTTAAATTGTGTTTTTAAAAGTTTTTCCTTTTAGTTTAGTTATTTTTGTTTATTTTCATCTAAAAAAAAAAAAAAAAAATTCTGACTTTTGTTTCAGTTTCTGTTCTGATCTATTTCTGCAGAGATGGCCGAAGAAATCATAGCAGATCTACCGGCAAGAAGGCCAATGAAAAGTTCATTCATTCAACAGAATCTCAATCAACCTTCTTGCATTGCTTTCCAACTGAATGTGCAGACCAATTTTAATTTGTCGCCTCACCTGCTCAATATGGTTCCACACTATAGAGGCACACCTATGGAGGATCCTTATCTTCACATTCGAGACTTCTTTGATCTTTGCAAAACACTGAACATCCATGGCTTAAACGCAGAAGGAATTAGGTTAATTCTCTTTCCTTTTTCTTTAAAGGATAATGCTAAACTTTGGTTAAACTCTTTGGCTGCAGGATCTATTCACACTTGGGAGGAGTTGGCAACAAAGTTTCTTAAGAAATTCTTCCAAGCCCAAAGGACAAGACAATTGAGAAGGGAGATTCAAACCTTCCAACAAAAAGATGGAGACCTTTTCTTCGAGGCATGGGAGCACTTCAATGAACTACTTCTCAAATGTCCACATCACAATTTATCTCAAGAAGATCAAGTACAAGCATTCTTTGAGGGTTTAGATAATCCTAATAAAAGTCTTGTAGAGTCAGCGTGTGGAGGTGTTCTAATGGAGAAAAGTAGTGAAGAAGCCATAGAGCTCTTTGAAACTTTAAGCGAAAATTCCCAACAATTCTCATCCCGAGGGAGGCATGGACCCAAAGGAAAGGGCATGTACGAAATCAATATTAACAATGGAGTCCAAAATCAGATGGTTACCATGGAGAGGAAATTGGACATGCTAGTGAAAGCCATGACTTCTCAAAATATCTCTCCCATTCAGCAAATCGCCCAAGTGGAGGTATGTGCTATATGCTCCCATTCTGACCACACTACTGAGACTTTCCCTATGTCTTCATTCACAGATCAAGAGCAAGCGAACTATGTGGGCCAAAATAATTATCCTTAGAAGAACAATCCGTACTCCAATACCTACAATGCAGGGTGGCGAAACCACCCCAATCTTTCATGGAGCAATAATTAGAATGTGCGAAATCCACAAGGGCAGCAAAGAAATTTCCAACAGGGAAATAACTATCAAGCTCCAACACAAGGAGCCCAACCACAGCTAGAGCCGAAAAAGAATGATATTGAAGGAGTCATACTCCAATTTCTGACTGCGCAACAACAAACCAATGCCCAGACCAGTCACACCATTCAGAAACTGGAGGCCACTACCAGTCAGGCTATTCAGAGATTAGAAGCACAAGTGGGGCAGATGGCTAAAGAGCTAAGCGAAAGAAAGAGAGGTGAGTTTCCCTCATAAACAATTCCAAATCCAAGAGGTCACGAGCAACTAAAGGCTGTAACAACCCTCAGAAGTGGCAAGCAAATTGTTAACAAGGTGGGAATTGATGAGACCATACAAGCATCTGCATCTGAAGCCACAACTTCCAAGGTAAATGAAAAGGAGAAGGTGAATGCACCACCCTTCCCTCAGAGGTTAGTAAAACCTAAGAAAGAAAGGCAACTTGTAGATATCTTTGAAACCTTGAGAAAAGTTGAAATCAATATTCTTTTATTAGATGCAATCCAACAAATTCCAGCTTATGCTAAATTTTTAAAGGGCTGTTGCACTCATAAAAGGAAATTTCAGGATCATGAGAAAGTTGCCCTGACAGAAGAGGTAAGTGCAGTTTTACTGAGAAAATTGCCACCAAAATTGAAAGATCCAGGTAGTTTCACTATTCCCTGCAGAATTGGAGATAAAACCTTTGAACGTGCCTTGTTGGATCTCGAAGCCAGTATCAATCTACTACCTTACACTGTTTATGAGACATTGGGTTTGGGAGAGCTTCAACCCACCTCCATCACATTGCAATTGGCAGATCGAAGCATAAAAAGACCGAGAGGTATCTTGGAGGATGTCCTTGTTAAGGTAGATCAATTTATTCTCCCTGCTGATTTCATTGTCTTGGATATGGAGGAGGCTCCTATGCCATTGCCTCTACCTATCATCTTAGGTAGACCATTTATGAGGACTGCAGACACTAAAATTTGTGTGAAGAAGGGCACTGTGAGTATGAAGGTGAATGGGGAGAAGATAGAGTTTAAAGTTTTTGATGCATTGAAATTACCCCAAGATAATCTTGATTCTTTTAATGTCTGTGTAATTCAAACTGCTGTTAAAGAAGTTTTTCAGATCCATCATCCCGATCCATTGGAGGCCACCTTGACCCACAGTATCATAAGACAATGCATTGAGCCAGACTTTGAAAGTGTTACTGATGACATCATTGAGGCTGTACACTCTCTTGGGGCCATTACAGCTTATCCAAGTAAGCAACCACTTTCTTTTGAGACTGTTGTGCCTAATGTTACTACTCTTGTTCCCTCTATTGTCCAGGCACCAGTCTTAGAATTGAAGCAGCTACCTGCTCATTTGAAATATGCCTACTTGGGAGATGGTCAGACACTACCTGTAATAATTGCTTCAGAATTAAGTTTGGGGGAAGAGGAGAAGCTTTTAAGAGTTCTTCGAGACCACAAAACTGCATTAGGGTGGACTATTGCTGACATCAAAGGCATAAGTCCAGCCAAATGCATGCACCAAATTCTCCTTGAGGACGAAGCAAAGCCAACCAGGGACGGCCAAAGAAGACTAAACCCACACATGAAGGATGTGGTCCGAGCTGAAGTTCTAAAATTGCTAGATGTTGGCATTATCTATCCCATCTCAGACAGCAAATGGGAAAGTCCGGTGCAAGTAGTGCCCAAAAAGAGTGGGATTACAGTGGTAAAGAATGAAGAGGATGAGTTGGTACCTACAAGAATGACCACCGGGTGGCAGGTATGTATTGACTACCGACGGCTCAACAAGGAGACCCGAAAAGACCATTTCCCTCTGCCCTTCATTGATCAGATGCTAGAGAGATTAGCTGGTCACAGCTACTATTGTTTCTTGGTTGGGTATAGTGGGTACAATCAGATCGCCATAGCTCCGGAAGATCAAGAAAAGACCACATTCACATGTCCGTTTGGCACCTTTGCCTACCGGAGAATGCCATTTGGCTTATGCAATGCTCCTGCTACATTTCAAAGATGCATGATGAGCATTTTTTCAGATATGGTGGAAAAATTCATTGAGGTATTTATGGATGATTTTAGCGTTTTTGGCTCCAACTTCGATGAATGTCTAAACCATTTGCAGATTGTTCTTAAGCGGTATGAAGACTGCAATCTAGTGCTTAATTGGGAAAAGTGCCATTTCATGGTACAACAAGGCATTGTGCTGGGTCATGTTATTTCCAGCAAGGGCATTGAGGTTGATAAAGCAAAAATTGACATCATCTCAAAACTTCATCCTCCTATGACGGTCAAGGGTGTAAGAAGTTTTCTGGAGCATGCCGGATTTTATAGAAGATTCATCAAGGACTTCTCCAAGATTTCTAGACCCCTTTGCATGCTGTTAGCCAAAGATGCCAATAGTTCTGGGACCGATGAGTGCATGGTTTGCATTCAATATATTGAAAAACTTACTCACATCTGCACCAATCATGATGGCACCAGATTGGAATCTCCCGTTTGAGCTTATGTGCGATGCTAGTGACTTTGCCTTGGGAGCTGTTTTGGGTCAGCGAGTTGATAAGGTACCTCATGCCATTTATTATGCTTCTCGAACCTTAAATGATGCTCAGCTGAACTACTCCACCACCGAAAAAGAGCTGTTAGCCGTCATCTTTGCATTAGAAAAGTTTCGGTCATATATGATTGGATCTAAAGTCATCGTCTTCACTGATCATGCCGCTCTAAGATACTTGTTTTCAAAGAAAGATGCAAAACCTAGGTTAATCAGATGGGTCTTACTGCTACAAGAATTTGACCTAGAAATCAGGGACAAAAAGGGTAGTGAAAATGTGGTTGCAGATCATTTGTCCAGGTTGCTTCATGAAGAAGAAGGGAATGAGGTTCCTTTAGGTGAACAATTTCCGGACGAGCAATTATTTGCCATCAATGTCCACCCTCCATGGTATGCCGACATTGTAAACTACCTCACTACAAAGGTCTTTCCGCCAGGTATGTCCAGTCAAGAACGGAAGAGATTAATGTCTATATCTAGACATTACCATTGGGATGAGCCTTATCTGTTCAAATTCTACCTTGATCAAATCATCCGAAGATGTGTACTTGAGGAGGAGCACACCAGCATTTTACAACACTGCCATCAGCTTGCTTGCGGCGGACATTTTGGAGCCAAGAAAACGGCACTAAAGGTATTACAATCTGGTTTCTTTTGGCCCACTCTATTTAAAGATGCTTTTGAATTTTGTAGTGCTTGTGATCGATGCCAGCGGACCGGCAACATCTCCTCAAGAAATCAAATGCCTTTACAAAATATTCAGGAGGTCGAACTCTTTGACGTATGGGGTATTGATTTCATGGGCCCTTTCCCTAATTCCTTTGGATTCTTATATATTTTGGTTGGTGTTGATTATGTGTCAAAATGGGTCGAGGCTGTCCCTTCAAAGACTAATGATCATCGAGTTGTGTTGAAGTTCTTGAAGGAAAATATTTCACTCGATTTGGGACACCAAGGGCAATCATCAGTGATGGAGGAAGCCATTTTAACAATCAACCTTTTGCTTCTTTGATTAAGAAGTACGGGATCACACATAAGGTGGGCACTCCATATCATCCCTAGACTAGTGGACAAGTAGAGATCAGCAATCGAGAGATCAAAAGCATTTTGGAGAAGACGGTGAACACCAACAGAAAGGATTGGTCACTGCGATTAAATGATGCATTATGGGCTTATCGGACTGCTTACAAGACCCCCATTGGTATGTCACCATATCGGTTAGTCTTCGGGAAGGTATGCCATTTACCTGTGGAATTGGAGCATCGAGCATACTGGGCCATAAAGAAACTCAATTTCGATATGAAGCAAGCGGGTGCAGCTGGTTGAGCTTGAAGAATTGAGGCATGATGCCTATGAAAATGCAAAACTTTGCAAGGAAAGAACTAAGGCATATCATGACAAGCACATTGTCAGGAAAGAGTTTTATGTGGGACAAAAGGTATTGATATACAATTCAAGATTGAGACTTTTTCCTGGTAAACTCATGTCTCGCTGGTATGGCCCATACACTGTCACTAAAGTTTTCTCTCACGGAGCATTAGAAGTTCATAGCCCAAAAGACAATCAAACATTCAAGGTTAATGGACATCGAGCAAAACCCTACATGGATATGAACTTTGACCCAAGAGATGAAGATTTGGCACTCCAATCTGTCCAGCATATTACTTGAGAGTCATACAGTCTGGCTGAAGACAATAAACTTAGTACTACTTGGGAGGTAACCCAAGAAGAAATGAGTGGTACTGAGGCCACTTCATGCACTAAAAAGCCATATCCTTTAAAATTTTCTGTTTGCTTTTAATTTTGTTTTATTTTCTGATTATTATTTTGTTTTATTTTCTATTTTGTTTTCATGTTTGTAGTTTTCCTTTGTTTTTGTTTTAGCAGTTTATTTTTCAGGAAAAGTGTGCTTGAATTCAAGTTTGGGGGTATGCTACGAGCCATACCTAGTCCAGCCAGTTTTCTCATCTCCCTGGTATGATCTTTCTATTTTCTCTACACATTGAGGACAATGTGTAACTCAAGTTTGGGGGTATGGGAGACACACACACACTTTGTCCATATTTTTTTATAAAAAAAAAAAAAAAAAAAATTTGCATATTCTTGTTATTCTTAAGAATTTGGTTGATCTGGAACTGTGATTTGAATTTCATTGGCGAGCTTAGAATGTTGAACACATGATCATATGATTAGGATTCTAGGTCTTGTTGCTTACCTTTGGCATCTAAGCATTTACTTATTTCAATTTGTTTTTGGCGCCGTTGCCGGGGATTGTGTTAAATTGTGTTTTAAAAGTTTTCCTTTTAGTTTAGTTATTTTTTTATTTTCATCTAAAAAAAAAAAAAAAAAATTCTGACTTTTGTTTCATTTCTGTTCTGATCTATTTCTGCCAGAGATGGCCGAAGGAAATCATAGCAGATTCTACCGGCAAGAAGGCCAATGAAAAGTTCATTCATTCCACAGAATCTCAATCAACCTTCTTGCATTGCTTCCCCAACGAATGTGCAGAGCAATTTTAATTTGTCGCCTCACTGCTCAATATGGTCCACACTTTAGAGGCACCCATGAAGGATCCTTATCTTCACATTCGAACTCTTTGATCTTTGCAAAACGCAGAACATCCATGGAAACGCAGAAGGAATCAGGTTAATTCTCTTTCCTTTTTCTTTAAAGGATAATGCTAAGCTTTGGTTAACTCTTTGGCTGCAGGATCTATTCACACTTGGGAGGAGTTGGCAACAAAGTTTCTTAAGAAATTCTTCCCAGCCCAAAAGACAAGACAATTGAGGAGGGAGATTCAAACCTTCCAACAAAAAGAGTGAGACCTTTTTCTTCGAGGCATGGGAGCACTTCAATGAACTACTTCTCAAATGTCCACATCACAACTTATCTCAAGAAGATCAAGTACAAGCATTCTATGAGGTTTAGATAATTCTAACAAAAGTCTTGTAGATTCAGCGTGTGGAGGTGTCAATGGAGAAAAGTAGTGAAGAAGCCATAGAGCTCTTTGAAACTTAAGCGAAATTCCCAACAATTCTCATCCGGAGGAGGCATGGACCAAAGGAAAGGCATGTACAAATCAATATTAACAATGGAGTCCAAAATCAGATGGCTACCATGGAGAGGAAATTGGACATGCTAGTGAAAGCCATGACTTCTCAAAAATATCTCTCCCATTCAGCAAACGCCCAAGTGGGAGGTATGTGCTATATGCTCCCATTCTGACCACACTACTGAGACTTGCCTATGTCTTCATTCACAGATCAAGAGCAAGCAACTTATGTGGGCCAAAATAATTATCCTCAGAAGAACAATCCGTACTCCAATACCTACAATGCAGGGTGGCGAAACCACCCCAATCTTTCATGGAGCAATAATTAGAAGTGCGAAAATCCCAAGGGCAGCAAAGAATCCAACAGGGAAATAACTATCAAGCTCCAACACAAGGAGCCCAACACAGCAGAGCCGAAAAAGAATGATATTGAAGGAGCCATACTCCAATTTCTGACTGCGCAACAACAAACCAATGCCCAGACCAGTCAAACCATTCAGAAATTGGAGGCCACTACCAGTCAGGCTATTCAGAGATTAGAGCACAAGTGGGGCAGATGGCTAAAGAGCTAAGCGAAAGAAAGAGAGGTGAGTTTCCCTCATAAACAATTCCAAATCCAAGAGGTCACGAGCAACTAAAGGCTGTAACAACCCTCAGAAGTGCAAGCAAATTGATAACAAGGTGGGAATTGATGAGACCATACAAGCATCTGCATCTGAAGCCACAACTTCCAAGGTAAATGAAAAGGAGAAGGTGAATGCACCCACCCTTCCTCAGAGGTTAGTAAAACCTAAGAAAGAAAGGCAACTTGTAGATATCTTTGAAACCTTGAGAAAAGTTGAAACAATATTCCTTTTATTAGATGCAATCCAACAAATTCCAGCTTATGCTAAATTTTTAAAGGACTGTTGCACTCATAAAAGGAAATTCAGGATCATGAGAAAGTTGCCCTGACAGAAGGTAAGTGCAGTTTTACTGAAAAATTGCCACCAAAATTGAAAGATCCAGGTAGTTTCACTATCCCTGCAGAATTGGAGATAAAACCTTTGATCGTGCCTTGTTGGATCTCGAAGCCAGTATCAATCTACTACCTTACACTGTTTATGAGACATTGGGTTTGGAGAGCTTCAACCCACCTCCATCACATTGCAATTGGCAGATCGAAGCATAAAAAGACCGAGAGGTATCTTGGAGGATGTCCTTGTTAAGGTAGATCAATTTATTCTCCCTGCTGATTTCATTGTCTTGGATATGGAGGAGGCTCCTATGCCATTGCCTCTACCTATCATCATTAGGTAGACCATTTATGAGGACTGCAGACACTAAAATTTGTGTGAAGAAGGGCACTGTGAGTATGAAGGTGAATGGGGAGAAGATAGAGTTTAAAGTTTTTGATGCATTGAAATTACCCCAAGATAATCTTGATTCTTTAATGTCTGTGTAATTCAAACTGCTGTTGAAGAAGTTTTTCAGATCCATCATCCCGATCCATTGGAGGCCACCTTGACCCACAGTATCACAAGACAATGCATTGAGCCAGACTTTGAAAGTGTTACTGATGACATCATTGAGGCTGTACACTCTCTTGGGGCCATTACAGCTTATCCAAGTAAGCAACCACTTTCTTTTGAGACTCTTGTGCCTAATGTTACTACTCTTGTTCCCTCTATTGTCCAGGCACCAGTCTTAGAATTGAAGCAGCTACCTGCTCATTTGAAATATGCCTACTTGGGAGATGGTCAGACACTACCTGTAATAATTGCTTCAGAATTAATTTGGGGGAAGAGGAGAAGCTTTTAAGAGTTCTTCGAGACCACAAAACTGCATAGGGTGGACTATTGCTGACATCAAAGGCATAAGTCCAGCCAAATGCATGCACCAAATTCTCCTTGAGGACGAAGCAAAGCCAACCAGGAAGGCCCAAAGAAGACTAAACCCACACATGAAGGATGTGGTCCGAGCTGAAGTTCTAAAATTGCTAGATGTTGGCATTATCTATCCCATCTCAGACAGCAAATGGGAAAGTCCGGTGCAAGTAGTGCCAAAAAGAGTGGGATTACAGTGGTAAAGAATGAAGAGGATGAGTTGGTACCTACAAGAATGACCACCGGGTGCAGGTATGTATTGACTACCGACGGCTCAACAAGGAGACCCGAAAAGACCATTTCCCTCTGCCCTTCATTGATCAGATGCTAGAGAGATTAGCTGGTCACAGCTACTATTGTTTCTTGTTGGGTATAGTGGGTACAATCAGATCGCCATAGCTCCGGAAGATCAAGAAAAGACCACATTCACATGTCCGTTTGGCACCTTTGCCTACCGGAAATGCCATTTGGCTTATGCAATGCTCCTGCTACATTTCAAAGATGCATGATGAGCATTTTTTCAGATATGGTGGAAAAATTCATTGAGGTATTTATGGATGATTTTAGCGTTTTTGGCTCTAACTTCGATGAATGTCTAAACCATTTGCAGATTGTTCTTAAGCGGTGTGAAGACTGCAATCTAGTGCTTAATTGGGAAAAGTGCCATTCATGGTACAACAAGGCATTGTGCTGGGTCATGTTATTTCCAGCAAGGGCATTGAGGTTGATAAAGCAAAAATTGACATCATCTCAAAACTTCCTCCTCCTATGACGGTCAAGGTGTAAGAAGTTTTCTGGGGCATGCCGGATTTTATAGAAGATTCATCAAGGACTTCTCCAAGATTTCTAGACCCCTTTGCATGCTGTTAGCCAAAGATGTCAAATTCTGTGGACCGATGAGTGCATGGTGAATAGATACCATGTTCTAGGTTTTAGTGTGTTTGTCGATTTCCATAGAGTTATGCTTTCTCAAAGAACAACTTAGTAGATACCATGCTAAATCCTTTGAGAAAGAAAAGAATTAGAGTAGATACCATGCCTAATTCGTTGCTTAGGAGAATCAATGGCTTTTGGAGTAGATACCATGCCCTTAGGCCGACAAACAGTGAGTATCTTGATATGATTGTAGCATTGTGCATATTATTTACCTTATTTGAGTATGATTAGCGGTGGATATCGAAGCCCTAGCCCTTTATTCTTATTATTTTAATTCAATATTTTTATCTCATCTCATTCAAGATATTTTCTTAGGAATTGCTTTTAAAACATATTTTACCAATCCTCGTGGGAATGATCTCATATTTGCCATCTATACTATCATTTTGATCTTGTGCACTTGCGAGTAAAATGTTCGTTTATTTTCCTATTTATATAGGTAGATATTTGTACAACACGTACATCGCCCTCAAACATGATATCCCAAGTAAGCAGCCACTGGATCTTCATTAAGATCCACTATACCTGCAACAACAACATCATCTATGTAATCATAGAGATCATCCATGATTACATAGGGAAAGAAAAGAAGAAAGGGTGAGTCAATAGTTCATAAAGAATGAAGACTCCCCCGAGGGTTTTCACAATGAGTCAAACTTTTATTTATGTAATCGCTTACAATATCAGTCACTCAACTTCATAAAAATATTATTCTTTTATTTATCAAACTCAGTGTAGCTGATGAAGTAAACAACACATTCATAAAGCATTTTGAATCATTATATATAACTGTGAATATATGCATATGCTCCAAAATACGTTTGGATACATATACATATAAACCATCTAATGCATATCTTGTACATAATAAAAATCCATAAAACATCATATGCAATCCAGCTGGTAAGCGTATACATAAGTTCTTTCCCATTGAGAATCTTATGCATACCAATACATCTAGTATGAAATACCTCTTAAACCAATACACATAAATCATCAATAACAATGCAATGCATGCTTTAATCTTCGACTTTTCTTTACTTACGTAATGTGTACGACATGCTTAACGGATTCAGCCCGAGCAATTGCACACACTGGCCTCAGGGACAACTCCCTAGCCTCGCGCATAACGGGCCCAGCCCTAGCACTTTTTTTATAACTTTCATCATAATGGGCCCAGCCCTCTTCTTTAACTTTCATCTTATGGGCCTAGCCCTCTTCTTTATCTTTTGAGTATTAGCCCATGTTCATGCTCACACATCAATGCACATACTAATGTCAATTCACTTACAAATCTCAACAATCATGTCTCAACAACTGAAATGAAATCATTTCTCATTTATCATAAGCTCAAAATCTGAAAGCAACAAAGTATCAATAATCATAGTATATCTTTCATATCTTAACACTTTCAAAATCACAACAACAATATCAATCATATCTCATCAAATACTTTATAAAACATTGAAAGTATCAAGTAATAATAAATCATCCTCAAACAACATATGAATGGCTCGATCTTTTCATAGCTTTAAACATTCTTCAAAAGCATTAAAATTTCAATCTTTCTTAACTTGTTTAGCATTTTTAAAACATCTAAAATCATTTATAAAGTCATTCAAAAACATAAAATGTAATTCGTCCTCAGTGAGTAAAGATTACTCACCTCAACACTTTGATGCTTATAGGACACCAACACAACCTCTAAACCACAAGAAGCAATATCACATTGCATGCAATTTTTAGACATAATCTATAACTCACAACACAATTTCAAAGCATACATAAGTGCTTAATAACATTATAAGCACTAGCCCCAAAATTACTCATAACTTAATGGGACTCATAACATGAACCCATAAGTTATAAAAGCTACACTCTTAGTAGTTCACTATGGATATATGCAGAATTACACAAAACATAGTTGAACTAGAACACTTACCACAATATACAAAGCCCGATCGATGGAACTTTGATCCAACGTATAAACTTCGCAAATATACTGAATCCTATGACAATACAACATGATTAAGCAACATGCGTGTGTCACATAGCTTAATTAAAAGTGGATAAACTCAAATTTGAGAATTTACCTCAAATGATCAGTTAGAATGATAATCTAACACCAAGGAACACTTTGTCGGTGTTGGATTATACAATGGAACACTCAAAAGATCATCATCTTGGAGTTTAGGTGAAAGCCCATGAGAGAGAATGGAGCTTTTGGTCGTTCCAAGTGATAAAAATGGAAACTGAAGCTGAAATTTTGTGTTTCAGCCATATATAGTCCAAAAGCTAACGTAGCCGGTCGAATGGGAAAATAGGCCGGTCGACCGCTCTCTCACAAAATGGCTAAATTTCATGTGATGGAGCAAGCCGGTCGAACGGACACATGCAAACCATTTGAACGCCCATTGGAAGGGACGCCTCTATGGCTCCAATTTATTTTTCTGAAATGGCCCGGTCGAACGCTCATTGGAACGACCATTGGAACGGGGGGTTCTGTGGCTCATCCAGTCGAACGGAAATCTGATCGGTCGAACGGGCACTCTGAACTAACTCAAAAAGTTTCTATGTTCATCAACCTTACTAAACAGCATACACTTATTTTCTGTGGCTCATCCAGTCGAACGGAAATCTGATCGGTCGAACGGGCACTCTGAACTGACTCAAAAAGTTTCTGTGTTCATCAACCTTACTAAACAGCATACACTTATTTCCATTGAAAACATTAAAGTAGGTTTACTTTAATTTCCTTTACTTTAAGTTTACAATGTAAATAAGGAAATACCCTATGTTTGGATCCAAATAAAAATACTAGAAAATCAAATTCCAAATAAATCAGAATATGAAAATCCAGTTTTAGTGCAAAATAATAATTTTGCAGCTCAACTCAAAAATGACCTATCATAAAACTCTATGTAAACCTCATAATAAAATCCTATAAAACCACATTATGCTATTCAATACATAAGGAACAAAAAGTGGTAAATTATATTCAAGGATTCTCAATTTGGCGAAAAGTCATTTTTCATACTTAGCCAAATTTTCTAGAAACTTAAATCCATTGCGCCTTCATATTTCAAAACTAAGCATGAAATGAATCAAGGGTTCTCATTAACCATATAAAATCCTAAAATCATATCATGGATATAACAATCACCTTATTATTATCTCTCATGTGAATACTCCATTCACTAGGTAATATATTTTGGATTTCTCTTTCCAAAATGCACTAGCCAGAGACTGAAAATAATCCCGTATAAAATCTTATTCATGGGAAGATTTCTTGTCCTTTTCCACTTAAAAGGATTTGGATTCCCTATTGAGCAAAACTCTTCTCACGATGCTACGTGTGCTCACCCAACACAAAGATAATGTTGACCCACATTTAAAGCCATAATCTACAATGTATCAAAGTGAATACACTTGACATCTAAGTTTGTTTCCTCTTAGGATTTAGAATCACGAGTATAAGTAGTCCGAGAGTTATTGTCTTTTCCTAGGGAGAGTATTTTTCTGGAAAGCCAACTCCTAGTCCGTTTAGTGTATACCATCCTATACACCTACACATCAACCCGAAGTATATATTTCGCCTGATTAAGGTAAATCACACAATTGATGCCGTAACAGTCGTACTAATGGAATGTCCAATTTCCATTATAACTGCGAACAAATGAATTTCAGAATACAAGGCTTATGGTCTTAGATCTTGTGCGACAAAAAAAAAAACTTTGCTCACACCCATAGACCATATACAATGTATTCTCTGGACCTTTTATATGAGGATAATCATAAAAGATTATACAAAAGACTAAATGCCATATGCTCATTTATTTAATTAATGAATAATAATAATCATTCATAATAAACAAATATCAAACTCTTAATGTCACAATGTAAATAATTTGGGATTTAGGGCATAATCCCCAACATTTGATTCCAATAAAATTTTGCATTTCATAGTAAAAGGATATTGTTTTTCAAAGTCAAAGGCATGATGATTCTTTCACTTTATTGAAGAAGGCAATTGAACAAGAATAACGTACAGGTCTATGGTGTTAAAACAAGGGCTTTAAATCTTAAAAGCAATGGCTTTAAATATTAAAATAATGGATGCAGTGCTAAAAACCAAGGCTTTGGATATCAAAATAATTTCTTTAACAAAATAAAACATTTACCATTATATGGTCATTGATTAAAACCAACTTTGAATAAGAGACTTCATATACTTAAATACTACATAACAATATAGATCGTGGAAGTTTTTATGGTTCTTTAATTATAAATAAAAATTAAAGAAAACAAATACATATTGGTTGACAAGTCAAAAACAAGAAAAGACTTATATATGTATGGTGTTAATAAATATTCGTAGGTCAAAGCAAGGAAAGGAATATATCTTGATTTTTTTCTAAAAGCATGGAAAGAGAAAGAAAGACACAAGTTATGCTTTCGTCCATACGTAACTCTAGGTGATGTTTCAACTATATATGTGGATGAATTTGTGAGTGTTAAGAAAACCTCCAGGAACGTCCTCCACAAGAGACAAAAATCAATGCATGTGGCGACCCGATTTCATCACCTATTTTTTTTTTCTTTAAATGAAACCAGCCCATAAGATGAAAGTTAAAGAAAAGGACCAATGGCCCATGGGTATAGGTAGACGCCCGTTATGGGGAAGGGCCCAACTCTCATGGTAGGCCCATATATGATGTAAGTAAAGAAAGTTATGAAAGTTATGATAAAGTGCTAAGGCTAGGCCCGTTATGCGCGAGGCTAGGGAGTTGTCCCTGAGGCTGGTGTGCTCTCGGGCTGAGTCCGTTAAGCATGCTGTACACATAAAATAAGGTGTGAAGTAAAGCATGCATTGCATTGTTCTGATGATTATATATGTATTGGTTTGAGAGGTATTTCATGCTAGATGTATTTGGTATGCTAAGAGTTTTCATGGAAAAGAACTATATGTATACGTTTACAGCTGGTTTGCATATGAGTTTTGTGGAATTTTATTATGATACAAATATGCATTAAATGTTTATATGTATATGTATCCAAACGTATTTTGGAGCATATGCATATATTCACAGTTATATAAATTGATTCAAAATGTCTTATGAATGTGTTGTTTTTCATCAGCTTTCACCGAGTTTGAATATGTATATATGTATATTAGTAGTGATATTGTAGCGATTACATAAATAAAAGTTTGGTTTCATTTCGATATAATCTCTGGTGGTCTGTTGTGTCTACCCTTTCTTTTTCTTCCCCTATGTAATCATGGATGATCTCTATGATTACATAGATGATGCTATTGTTGGCAGTTCGGCGGATCTTGATGAAGATCCAGTGGCTGCCTTTTTGGGATATGATGTCTAGAGGGCGATGTACGCCCATTGGGTATTTTGTATAGACTCTTATAGCAGTCTAGTTTTGTTGTACATCATATTGTTATATATGTAGAAATAGAATGATGTACTTTGGCTATGCCGTATGTGGCATTTTGATAGCCTTTCTTTGTTGTATAGCATTGTGTTGTAAAACTGTTGTATATAGTTTATGTCAGCTCCAGGTTATGTTCTCTCACATGTTATGTATTTATTTCGCTGCGTATATGTTGTTAACTTCGATATGATATGCTCAGATTATGAGGTGATATGTGGGCTTTACATGAGCCTCTGTGACTATT
>FXXK01000364.1:0-29303 GCA_900184695.1 Betula pendula
ATCCCACCACCCAACCCGTTCCCATCACCCAATCCGTTTACATCACCTAAACCGCTTCCAATACCCAACCCATTTCCAGGCTGACCCTCAAGACTACCACCAGCACCCATGTTAGCACCAGCACTAACATGCATTCCAAACTGCAACATGGCATCATTCAACATTCCTCCTCATCACTGTTAGGTGGCGTCCTAGCAGATGAATGCCGGAGAACGCCAGTGGCGATTGACCCATTGAAGATGAGCCCCAACATTTCATAGTTCGGGCAACCCTTCTTGCGAAACCGTCCAGCCTTCCTGTTAATCTAAGTCCAAAAATTGAAAAAGTATAAAATTAAAACCTATCGAACATAATGTCCGTTAACCTCAAATGAGAGAGTCGGGCAAACTTACTCTAAGATAGGATTGCCACTGGGACTCCGTCCCATGGACAGTGTTTGATATTGGGTCCCAACCTAGCCCTGTTCTGTGATGGAGGAGATCGGAAAATTCACGGTGGTTTATGCGCAGTCGGGTGTATTTGGTCCTACACTGTTTGGCAGTATAGGTCCGACCAGTTTGGTCGGATAGTTGGATGCGATTGGAGACCATAAGTTCATATGAACAGACCCATTAACTATTCTGCCGGTATTTACCAGTTCAACTAATAGTTGGACAAATTTGTTTTCACACTCAGGTGGCCAAATAGCAGTGTCATCGCCTTCAGTAGATTCCATCTAAAGATAAATTTGCAAATTTTTTTTAAAACAAAAATTCAAAATAGAACGTGTGTAATGTAGTTCAAACTGGAAATAAGACAGACAAACACAAAATATTTTGTGGATGTGTGCGATGTGAATCGATGTACATTAGAAATGGGAGTTTTGTAATACCTTGCGCCTTTTCTTGCAAATGTGTGCTTCCGGGTCTCTGTCTCTTGATGAACTTCGGGTCCAATATACCTACGTAAAACATACCATGTCAGATCATAGATTCACAGTTAAAAACGAAAAAGAAGATAGAACGTGAAGTAAAGGGATGAGCGTGATGACCTTCCAAGAGCGGGTCCGGGGAGGAGGGCCCGTGATTGTTGAGCTTGAAGACAGAGGAGGCCACTCGTAACTGGTGGACAACCCACAAATATCACGCATTTGCAAAAACTCCTCTCTGATGCGTTTAAATCCAAAATGAGGGAGCAAACTATTCACAAATCACTTCAACTATGGTACAGGCTTCTCAATGCATGGGGTACGACTTCATTGGGAGGAGGAGAGTGTGTAATGACGGAGGTTGGGGCTAGGTGCAGGCTTCTCAATGCATGGGGTACGACTGTGTTTGAGAGCATGGAGAAGTGCTTCTGATGGGAGTTGGATGGCTGTTTGGCAATCAGTTTGGGGCCATTGATCATAACACCTGAAACTAATTTGAAATGGGTGCACTCGATGGCAGCTCCACGTGGAGTCATCACCGTTAATGACACTGTGTTGACATCCTCAGATCGACGTTCATGCCAGCAGGTATACCGTCCACTATTATGGGTCTGCAACTACGTGATTAAAGAAGAGGCGTCGGTGGTTTTTTGTATAAAAAAAAGGCAATGTTAAGCAGCTTAACATATCCAACGGCATATCATTAAGAGGGTGATGATCCAACGATCATAAACTAAGGGAAGCCCGTAGGTGTTAAAGGGAGGCCGGGGGATGTGATTGCATCGTGCAGAGCACTGTTCTGCGTTAGTGTCCTTTGAGCACTGTTGGGCGTTGACGGAAGGTGCATCTTGATACGTTTTTTGGATCAGATCTTTTATCAGTTTTGGGGTGTACTGCTGTGTTTCCAACGGCTAATCTCTGCAGCTTCACGTGTCTGAATATAGTGAAAGTCCATCACAAACTAACGGCTCAGATTACCCTTATATGGTGGCCAACATAATCCAAGACATCGTGTCCATCACAACCCCTACATCCCACAGCTTCTCACCCGCACAGAATCATTCATGCACTGGTGTCCGAATCCATTGTGAACTGGCATGCAGAGATTTTATCGAGCACAACGTCCAACCACCGTTCCTACTTGGTCATAAAAATTGAATTAGGTTAGTTTGTCCTTAATTGATGAAGTTAGTACGTTCAGTTTGTTGGAAATGGGCTTGCCAACATTGACTTCAGGGCCAATAATGATTCTGCATATGATCAAACACAAAGCCCAAAGCAAAAATGAATTGGGTTTTTTTTTCACTTAGGTATTTGCTAAAGGATTGGGCCAAACAAAAAACCCACATGGGTTTCTGAAAAACCCAAAAAAAAACCCAAAAAATTGGGCTGCCAAACAAGGCCTAAATACCTTTACAATAACTAAGTTTTAACAATTTTATTTTTTTTAATGTAGTTTCATTTTGTGTCATAAATAATATTTTGTTTATGACTAAATATAAAAATGATACCTCTATCTAACTTTCGTAAATAATTTGACGGAAATCCACGTTAAATGAATGCTCAGCCACGCCTATAGCCGGTATAGGAGTGGCTGAACCAACTTTAAAACTTTTGGAAGTGACCGAACCACCTCCATTTCGAAATCACTTTTAAGGGTTTTGGAGATGACTACCTCTGTTTGTTCTCATAGTGGTTTAGTAATCCTCAAAAAGCTAAACTCCCTATTTATTTATTATTGTTGACTTTTTAATGGCTGATGTAACTGAATAGGCAAATATGGTGTAGGTACACCTAGGAGGTTTATATTTAATAAATTACAGGAGAGGAAATTTGGCAGTTTGAATATAACCCAATTAGTGCCCCCACAAAATTAAATATAAACCTCCTAGGTGTACCTACACCACATTTTTCTCGAAAAAGGATCCTCTCCATTTCAAAGGAAATGGAGAGGGTCCAGTTAGTACAAGCTTTACCTAACATACAAGGCTTTCCGACGATAGCTGTTCCAGAAATCCCGAGAAAGGAAGGGGAAGGCGTCAATCAAGGTACTAGTCCTGCTGGTTTTGTATCTTCTATAAATGCAGTGAATCTCAACGAGGGTAGTCCTTTAGAAGGCCCAATTAACCAAGAGGGTCTTCAAGCCCAATTAGGGGACTTGCATTCTCAAGCCCAAGTAGGGGACTTGCATACCCAGGCCCATGGGGAGGGGGTCCCGTTGCTCGAGTCCACATATGTTCCTGGGCTTTCCCATAAGACAGAAAGACCTTTGCTCCAGGACTTGTCACAGCCTCGAGATAATCAGGTCTTGCCAGCCCAGTCAGTGGCCCCATCTCATCAGAGTCTTTCCCTCGTGACTCACATGGTACCTCAGACGTATGGACCGGTTGAAGTATCTGTGCGTCAGTGGAAAAGGCAAGCTCGTGCTGGAGGAGGGATCCCAGAAATCACTTTGCCCCTGCTGACTACGACTGGTAAGCGGCAGTTTGGGGATAAGACAATTGGTAACAATGAAGAAAGGCAACTTAAGAAGAGCAGAAGCTCCATCTCAGCAACGGCGGAGGCTGGTGTCCAGCCCCGCCGGGTCTTATGAGTCTACTGAGCTGGAACTGCCGGGGGCTTGGGAACCCCTGGACAGTTCGGATCCTTTGCCAATTGGTAAAGGAAAAGAGACCCCGATTTTTGTTCCTCATGGAAACAAAAATTCGTAAACAACGTATGCAAATTATTCAGAATAAACTTGGCTTCAACGGTATGTTGGCAGTTGATCCGGTAGGCTTGAGTGGTGGTGTAGCCTTGCTGTGGAAAGAAGATTGTGAGGTAACCATTCAGAATTATTCCAGACGCCACATCAATGCAGCTATTAAGTTGGGTGGCTCGGGTCCTTCATGGAAGCTTACAGGTTTTTATGGCCATCCAAACAGTGCGTATCGGGATGAGTCGTGGAATCTCCTAGCCCATCTAAAAACCCTTGCTCCGTCTCCCTGGCTTTGCGTTGGAGACTTCAACGAGATCACTGACCAAACAGAGAAATCAGGAGGTGCTCCTCGGAGTGAGAGTCAAATGGAAGGGTTTAGGCGAGCCTTGGAGGATTGTCAGCTGGGCGATTTGGGATTCCGTGGTTCTAAATTTACCTGGTCCAATGGTAGGGAGGCAAGTCAGTTTACAAAGGAGAGGCTTGATAGGGCTACTGCATCCAAAGACTGGTGTGCTCAGTTCAAAAGGGTGGACGTTGAGGTCTTGGCAGCTAATCACTCTGATCACAAGCCGTTACTAGTCAGCTTCTCCAATTCTCGCTTCCACCAGAAGCAACACAGGCTGTTTCGCTACGAAGCCAAATGGCATGCTGAAGGGGATTGTGAGGAAGTTGTGAAGAATGCATGGGTTGAACCGACAAATGTTTTAAATGCCCAGCAATTAGCTTGTATGAATTTGAAGGGATGTCAGGAAGCCTTAAGGGTATGGAGCCGTGCCAAATTTCGTGGTTCAGCCAAAATCCTCCACGAAAAATCCAAGCAGTTGGCGGTACTTCAAAGCGAAGAGACACCGGGTGACAGGGAGACCATACTACGGCTACAAAGGGAATTAGACCAACTATTAGAGATGGAGGATATGAAATGGAAGCAAAGGGCTAAGCGGAATTGGTTCAGTCAAGGGGACAGGAACACACAGTTCTTCCATGCTTGGGCCAATTTCCGCAGGAAGAAAAATCATATTGGCTGTATTCTGGATACCGAAGGGGCTCTGTGGTCTGATCCTGAGGACGTTGGAAGGGCTTTTGTCCACTATTATCAGTCTCTCTTTACCTCGGCAAACCCA
Source organism: Betula pendula (assembly GCA_900184695.1). NCBI lineage: Eukaryota > Viridiplantae > Streptophyta > Magnoliopsida > Fagales > Betulaceae > Betula > Betula pendula. The sequence continues at coordinate 4,727 of FXXK01000364.1, forward strand.
AGTGGAATTACTGAGTGTCTGGCTGATGTCAATGCTCGGGTGACAGCTGAAATGAATCTTGATCTGCTACGAGAATTCTCTGATGAGGAAGTTAACTTTGCACTTACTCAAATGCATCCCTTGAAGTCACCAGGCCCGGACGGATTCTCCGCTAGCTTCTATCAAAGACACTGGCAAACGGTGGGGAGAGTGGTACGTGCTGCTGTACTCAGTTTCTTGAAGACAGGCATTCTGGATGGGGAAATGAACTACACTTTCATTGCTCTCATTCCCAAGGTCTCACAACCATCTAAGGTAACTGAATTCCGCCCAATCAGTCTATGTAACGTGTTATACAAGCTCATAGCAAAGGTATTGGCTAATAGGCTAAAAAAGATCCTCCCTAGTATCATCTCTCGCCAACAGAGTGCTTTTCTACCAGGCCGGCTCATAACCGATAATGTGTTGGTTGCTTACGAGGCCCTCCACACTATGGATACGCGCCTTAAGGGAAAGAAAGGTTTCATGGCCATAAAGCTTGATATGAGCAAGGCCTACGACAGAGTTGAATGGAATTTTCTAGAGTCCATAATGCGCAAAATGGGATTCGCCTCTCAGTGGATTGCTCTAATTATGGCTTGTGTTCGTACTGTCAGCTATTCTATTCTAGTCAATGGTGTCCCTCAGGAACGTATCTTTCCTAGGCGGGGCCTTCGTCAGGGAGACCCACTCTCGCCTTATCTTTTTCTCTTGTGTGCGGAAGGCTTGAGTTCTCTACTTGCAACCGCAGAGCAAAGGGGAATCATTACGGGGCTGTCGGTAGCAAGAGGGGGCTCTCATCTAAGCCACCTCTTTTTTGCTGACGATAGTCTCTTGTTTTGTCGGGCAAATTTTTTGGAGTGGTGCGCCATTCATGATATATTGGCAGTTTATGAACGTGCTTCGGGCCAGCAGATCAATAGGGATAAAACGGCTATTTTCTTCAGCCGCAATACCAAGCAAGCGTTCCGAGACTATATTTGTTCCATTCCAGGTTTTACGGTTTCAAAGGGTTATGAGAAGTACTTGGGCCTTCCATCTCTTGTAGGCCGTGGAAAAAGGAAGACTTTTGAAGGTATTAAGGGCCGGGTCAGGTCACGATTGCATGGGTGGAAAGAGAAATTTCTTTCTCAAGCTGGTCGCGAGATCCTCCTAAAGGCGGTCATTCAAGCCATGCCCACTTATAGCATGAGCGTATTCCAGCTACCTAAAACTTTGTGCCGGGAACTGAATGTCTTGATGAATAAATTTTTTTGGGGTCACAAGGAGCAGGATTCAAAGCTGTTATGGCAAAGCTGGAACCGGATGGGGTTATCCAAGTATAAAGGTGGGATGGGATTTAGGGATCTCGAGTGTTTTAATATGGCCCTGCTCGCCAAACAAGGATGGCGCCTTCTCCATCACCAAGACTCACTAGCAGCCCAGATCATGAAAGAGAAATACTTTCCGTTGCATGGTTTTTTGGAAGCAAAGCTGGGTGCACGGCCTTCCTTTGCTTGGCGTAGCATACTCAACTCTCGGCCTCTCCTCCAACAAGGATTGGTGTGGAGGGTTGGAAATGGGGCATCAATTCGAATTTGGAATGACCCTTGGCTCCCAGGTTCTGTTCCGCAAAAGATTCAGTCCCCGATTCGGATTCTGCTTCCGGAGGCAAAGGTATGTGAACTCATCGATCCGGTTACAAACTGGTGGAACTTTTCATTAATCCATGAAATTTTTGATCCGGTGGAAGCCCAACAGATTTGTAGCTTACCTTTGAGTCCTCATGGCCACTGTGATCGACTGGTTTGGAGAGGAACGTCTAGGGGCATCTTCTCGGTTAAGAGTGCATATCATATGGGAAGGGAGTGGCAGCAACGAGAAACAGGGGAATGCTCACACCATTCTAACACTGATCGAGTCTGGAAGTCCATTTGGAAGCTTCGGGTTCCTGGGGTGGTTAAAATTTTTTGGTGGAGGGTGTGCCATAATTCTCTCCCTACACGTGCAAATCTGTTCAAAAGGAAGATTTCCCCGGATCCTTTATGCCAGATATGCGGCCTCCTTCCTGAAACAGTGGAACATATATTGTGGAGTTGTGAGTCAGCTATGGGGGTTTGGATGGAGGGTTCTCGAAAAATACAGAAGCTTTCCTTTGTGGCAGTGGATGGTCTGCATCTGTTAGAATGTCTCATGTCATCACTGAGTGACGAAGAGCTTGAGTGGGCTGCTGTTGTGGCTAGACGCATTTGGCTTCGACGTAATTCTTTTATTTTCCATGGGGAATTTACGCCACCAGTGCAGATTGTTCAGCAAGGCACAGACTCCCTTGAGGTATTCCGTCAATCCAGCATCAGTCCAACGTCCACAAGCCAACCTTCCCCTACACGTAGACAGGTCCATTGGAGAAAGCCTTCGGCTAGTATGGTCAAGGCCAATTGGGATGCCGCACTTAACGTTCAGACCAAGTGTATGGGGGTGGGTGTGCTCGTACGTGATGCAGAAGGAACTGTCTTGAGCGCCATGTGTTCCGTTGTGCCTTTTATAACAGACCCTTCGGTGGCAGAGGCGGTTGGGTTGTGGAGGGCTGTCTCCTTTTGTCTTGACATGGGCTACTCGAATCTCCATCTTGAGGGGGATGCGCTGGAAATTATTCAAGCTCTTCAACAATCCGAGCCTTGTTGGAGCCGTTATGGCCAATTGATTGATGATACCCGCATTCGCTTGCGAGAGACTCCGAATTGGTGTGTTTCCCATACTAGAAGGGAGGCCAATGAGGCGGCTCATTCGTTAGCAAAAGCCGCTGTTAGTCAGTCTTTAAACTTTGTTTGGAGGGCATCGTATCCTGATTTTATCAGCAGTATTGTCCTTGCTGAGAAAGGTGTTTCCTAATATTAATAAAAGGGCTTCAAGCCCACTTTCAAAAAAAAAAAAATCAATCAAACTCTATTTCTTGTTGATTGAACAAGGATAAATAATGCTTAAGCATCAACTGAAAATTCTTTTAAAAAATTAATTCGTATTTTTTTTTTATTTTTTAAATTAAATGAGGTCACCTCTTTATTGAAAATGAAAGGTAGGCCTCATTTAATTTAAAAAATAATAATGTTTTTTTTTGTTTTTAGTAAATTGTCGAGCATTGCTCATTGAATAAGTACTTGTAAGATTAGGATATCTTAACCAATAAAAAAACCGTTCATTTTATTAAAAACTTAAAATTATGAGTGAGGATTTAAAAAGAACCATATAATACAATTTTTTCGCACAATAGGAGCACTAAAACTTAGTTTATTATAGATTGATGTAACGGTTTGCATGACGCTTATTATGTCAACTGCTAAATAATTATATTTAATTAAAATTATAACTGATGTGATAAGTACCACGTAAATTACTATATCAATTTATAAAATATTATACTAAAAACTATAATATTTCAAATATTTTCCTTTCTTGTACTCTAGCAATATAGACCTAAAAAACCTATATAAAAACTCCATTTGAAATGTTTTCATTTCATTTTATATTTATATTTACATTTTCAGATAATGCATATTTTAGCTTAGTTTTAACTACCACTTTTTCTTTTAATGCCTTTTGCTATATTATGCATATTAATTTTGTATTAGTCCAAAAAACAAATGAATAAAAATCAACATTTTTCTCGAATAATTGAAACCAACCAATTAGAATTGATACATGTTGGTGTAGGATTAGTAAAACTCATATTTATCTACTTACCAAACTAGATAACAATAGAACTTTTTATTTTTAATTTATAAAAAAAAACTTTTTATTTTTATAACAAATTAAGTTTTAGCCTTCAAGGTTTCTTCTCAATCTCATGGTATGATTTAACAACAACCATTACCATTATCTGTTAAAAAAAAAAAAAAAAAAAAAAGAAAAAACGAAATTTTATATTGTGTAAAAAACAAATAACCGTGTATTAGTTGGATATATATTATTTTTTTAATTGCTTCTTACTTTTTTGGGTTGAAAAAGAAAAAGATATATGACAAAAAGGAAAGCTAAAAAAGGGCATTATAGGAAAAAAGAAAAACAAGAACAATCCACTGTTTCTCATTCCTTCCATAATCTGAGTTTCATTAACACACAAACGCACGCTCGACTCTTCCCCAATCCCATCTCTCTCTCTCTCTCTCGCTGCAATTTCCTTATCAGCTCTCAATTCCGTTCAATACGGTGCGTTTTGATTCCTTAAATCTTTTCTTGGTTTCCAATTCTCTCTCATTGCGCTTGCGGAAGCGAAACCGAAACATGGTGTTTCGCGCAGTATCCGAAACAACCGAGACGCCACCGGCGCCGGCACAACAGCCTGCCATGGCTTCGTCCGCCTTCGCTCCGAAGCCCCAGCCTCTCCATGGCTTCGCTTTCTCCGGCTTCAAGTGGCCAGTCAACCACTCTACCGCCAATCACCACCACCACCGGTTCCGAAACAGACTCGCTGACTCGGAGGCCCGACCGAAATATTCTCCCGTGGTCAATGAAGATCATCATCATCATCATCGCCGGGTGGTCCGGAGACCCGCCGAGTCGACTCGGTTTGCTGACTCGGAGCCTCGGCTCTTTTCTCCGCTGAAGAACGATTACCACCGGGTCAGTAAGCTCGGCGGTTCTGCTCGGAAGGATTTTGAGTCGGAGAATCGGAAGGATCCGGCGTGTGGCGGTGTGAAGAAACCGGGTTTTCCTGAGCCTCCGAAGGAAAACTCGGAGAAGAAGTCAACGAGCCCTGGCCGTGTGATCGAGATGTCAACGACATCCGATGTGAAATCGAAGATCTTCATTCGTATCCGAACCAAAAACAAGTCCGACCCTGATGCTGACAACGATGGAGCCGCAGAAGCACCGGATCGAGCCTCAGCCGCCGCCGCTCCGGAAGCCGATGAACCGGCCCCGAAGACGTGGAATCTCCGGCCAAGAAAACCGGCGCCGAAGCGTCCCAACGCCGACGGTAGAGCACCGGAAGCTGGTGGAGCGCCGGCGCAGGATATTAAAACCCAGTCTCTGGGTCACGCCGAACCGTCTCGGGCCCGAAACGGAACGGGCACGAAAGTTTCGGAGAAGAGACCGAGACTTTCGATTTCGCTTTCGAAGGAAGAGATCGAAGAGGATATCTTCGCGTTCACGGGCTTCAAGCCCGCCAGAAGGCCCAAGAAACGAGCTAGGAACGTTCAGAAACAGCTCGATGTAAATAATTTACAAGCCCAAGATTTTGCTTCTTCTTTTTTTTTTTGGTTTTTGTTTTTGTTTTTTTCGGTTCTTTTTTTTTCTTAGTATTATTAAGAGTTTTTGTTTTTTCTACTCTTAATTATTATTTTTAATTCTAATAATTGATTTTTTTTTTTTTGCAGAGTGTTTTTCCGGGATTGTGGTTGGGTTCGATTACGGCAGAGACATACAAGGTCACTGATGCTCCTGGGAAGGTCTAAACCGTCAAAGGTCTCTCTTTCTTTCTGTTTTGACCTTTTCTATTCGTTTTATTATTAGAAGAGAATGTGAATTAGTTTAACATAAAAGGTTTAAATTAGATTTCTTTGGTTACAAGCAATGGAATAGAAAAATGGGATTTTCTTAGTATTATTATTATTATTTTTTCTTAGGGACAAAACTGCGTGTTTTTGGATTCTGTTTGTTTGTGACGTGAAGTAGTTTGATGTTTGATAAAAGGGTTGAATTTGGTTTCTATGGTTACAAGCAATGGAATAGAAAAATTGGATTTTTGTTTGATTGTTGAGAAATGCTATTTCATATTCTGTAGTATGTCTTCCGTCCATTTTTGATTCAAATCAACCATTGAACTTATATAGTCAATGATTGATTTGAAAAAAAGGACGGATGAAAAATATATCATAGGTCCACAGAATATGAAATAACGTTTTTCTAAATTTTGAATTTCTTTCTCTTAGTGGCCAAACCGTGTGTTTTTTAATTCTATTTGTTTGTTTTTGTTGCTTGCAGGGTTAAATAAGACTGATGTTAATATAGTGATTCTTTGACTGTTTGTTGGAACTTTGAAGGCTTTGTGGCTGCGGACCCTATTTGACATGAAAGGAAGGTATAACGAACCATACACCCACAAACCGTAAAACTTTGAAGATGAATGGATGACATTGTATCTTGTTTTTGTGTATCTTGCAAGAAGCTCAAGTGTTGGAAAGAGTTCTATGGTTTTAGTGGTTATAAGTAGTCACAGATGTACATATGGGTTAAAATGATCTAAGTTTGAATAAATTTAATGTCTATATTGTCTATTGCTCGGAATGATGATTTTAGAGAGCTTTTTTAAATGATAGTCTACAAGAGCTTCTTGTTAACATAGAAGAATTCACGGCAATTACTTGTCTAAAATTTTAGCAATTTGAGTAAGTAATGTGAAATACCTTATATGGTATATATTTACTTGTCCAGGTAGATGGTTTGGCAGCCCAAAATTTATTTAGGCAAGTGAATCCTATATAGAGTCTTTTGTATTAGTTACTCAACCTACTAGCAATATGAGCAAGTAATTGCTATGGATCTCAATCCTTTGTTAACTTTCTTCCTTTCTTTCTTTTGGAATTCGCATTTATTTGAGCAGGCAGATTTGTTTGGTGGCTATTGATCAATTTGATAGAATTTTCATGCTTTCATGAATTAAGTTCAATGAATTAGGTAGTTTTGCTGTGCTTTTCTTTCCTATTATAAGAATTGGAGAGATAAATGTAGAGGGGAGAATGAAAGACTCATGCATGGTTGACCCGAGACAAGTTTTTGTTAGGAAGATAAAATAAAGGGCTCATTTGCTAAAAGCTTTTTAGAAAGTGTTTTTTGTTTTTTGGTTGTGAAGTGATTTAAAGATGGAAGCAGTTTGATTGTTTTATGTGTTGAGTTACTTGTTAATGCTTTTACTTTTTTGTTCTAAAATACATTAGCAAACGAAGTGAACTTTTCGCCTAAAACTTCCAAAAACGCTACTCATGACTCTGCCCGTTGGGCTCTGAATGAATCTGTTTCAAGTTCCCTTTCTTCTAGCTTGATGACGACTTCTGTGGATGCAGTTTGTTGTAGCATAAGCTCCAAGCTTGTTTATAGCTGTTTTTTTTTTTGCTTTTTCATTATTGTTAGTGAATCTTTTCGTATAAAGAGTTATCCAGTGTTGTTTTCTAAAATCTAGTGAATTTTTCTTTGAAAAAGAAAGGTACTTTGCTCTTTCTTTATCTTGCATACATAATTAGCTGTATTGTTTTAGCTTTAGGTTAGAATTTGAGTGGTCATACTATGTTTAAATCATGTGACAGTCCTAACCAATTTTTGGATTAGTCATTGCTTAAAAAAAAAAAATTTCAAGAGTTGGTTGATATGTTACATCAGCATAGTGTGAGATAAAAATGTGGTGTATAACATTACTTGCCTACTATATATCTCCTTCCATCCGTGTTGATCCCTTTTTTACAATCAGCATCGGCAAATAAAAAGCTCTACATTGATAATGTTAAACAAAAGACAGTAATCGGCGAAGTTTTGGGCCGTAATTTTGTTTGCAACTGAAGTTTCAGCTGGAATCAATCTAGAGGAGGCAATTTGACACACAATGATCAAGGTTAATTTTCCATGTGTTTAAGGCATATTATCATCATCTGTGTTTAATATTCAATTTACACTGCATAGGTTCAAATGCAAGCTTTTATTAGAGAAAAATCTGAACTTGATTCTTGATGCACTATACAGAAAAGCAGAGGAGCAGCTGCCACACAAGAGTGGAGCTATTCTCAGCCCAAGGGTGCAGAGTGGTGATGCTATTTTTTTTTTTTTTTTCTATTCAAGTGGTGATGCTATTTAATATGAAATGTTGGTCATTTTGAACTTAAGACAGTTGAGAGCTGGTGCAAAATGATACTTCTCTCTCCACAGGCTGCATTCTGGAAACCAGAAGCCTGGAATTCATGCGGATCCGAGGATAGTTTTGGTGCTTGTTGTGCACCAAGTAGATGTGATTGGTAATAATAAACGAATGCTAGAAACTACATTTTTATCTCATTCTGCTAATACTATTACACTATGTTGACATGATAGTATCAATCAACCCTTCGATAGTAGTGAGATAAAATTGTGGTTTCTAGCATTACTTTATTTCTCATCTTACCCTCATCCCATTGAACTAATATGACGGTGCTTATCAGTCTTTTAATTTTTTTTTTTTAGAGTAATGCTATTTAATAGATTGTTATGCGACTGTCATACAATTTGATGATTTGGAAATAAAAATTAGCCCTTGGATAAGAACTTGTAAAAAAAAAAAAAACAAGGACATTTTTATTGTTACGTCATTCAAGTTGTATGGCAGTTGTATAGTAGTGTACTAAATAACATTACCTTTTTTTTTTTAAAGAATTGATTCTAGGGTGATGGGCACTATTACATTAGCCCGGTGAAATGGGGATGGAATGGAGGTGCAGCATTTCTCTTACTCTATTATAATGAATTGCTTGGCATATAAGGGTTGACAAGAAATTTACTGAAAGTGAATTAAATTACTAAGCTGTGCCTGGTTAGACATGTTGGATCCTTAGTCCCCATTTGCAATTTTATGGATATAACCAATAGGAAACTCATCAATAAAAAAAGAAAAAGAAAAAGAAATTTCTTTTTATTATAGATATTATTTAGCAACTGTTTGTCTAATCAGAAATCCTCATTATTATATTCTTGGTCAAAACATAATAGTTTTCTCCTTTATTGGTAATACATAATCTAGCAAGATTTGAATTAAACAATTGGTAATAAAAAGGAATACTAGCCATTTATGATTTTTGTTGGACTAATGCCCAAAGAGGAAAAGTAATGCACAAGGGGGGCAGAGTTTTCCTCTAGTCTTTTTACATATGAGAAATATATATTTTTTTTAATTGTAAGGATAAAGTTGAATTTTTTTTTATTAAAAATATATGTACTTTTCTGACTTTGTACTTACCATTAAAAAAAAAAAAAATTATTTTTTACATATAAAAGATCACGACATTTTTATTTACTGAGCCGGACGAACTTTGTCCTTGCAAAGTTTTAAAGTAATTCCAGCATTTTATAGCAATTTGTCTAGAAATGGAAGGTTCGTGGGTTCCACTTGTGAACTTTTCTTTCTCCTAATGCATATAAAAAAGAAAAAGAAAAAGAAAAAACCACTAAAGCCCCTCGGCCCAGTTTAGTAAAACCACCCAATATGGACGCGTTTTCACTTTTCAGGCTTTACAAGCCGAAGAAGAAGACGAAACGAACGGTTGCGAAGTTTTCGTTGAGGAGAACTTTCGGTCAAATCAATGGTTGTCGATGATGTTTAGGTTGAGGAAGCGGGGTAAGGGAACTTTAACCAAGTATTCTTTAAAAACCAATGAAGTATATATTGTCCTTGACCGGCAACAATCTTGTCGGCATAGACTACTATGAATTCAGTTTATGCAATGGCAGTGCAGTGCATATATATCCTCTCTTTTTTTATTTTTGGCTCTTTTATGAAGAAAAGTTTAATTCTTGCAGGAAAATGTGATCTTTAAAGATTAGTTTCATTTTCAACTTCGAAACAGTGTTAAAATACCAATCTCTCAACACTTTAAAACACTATTCCTTGGTTGATTAACAAAAAATTATGATTATGAGAATAAAATTAGGACTTTTAACGTTTTAGAGTGATGTTTGTGGCCATGCGTATTTTAAAGCGTATATGCAAGATGTATAGTATTCTTTAGGACTATTGTGACATCTAGAAGTCTTGGTTAAGCATGAGATTAGGATATAGTAGATGTATTAGGGTAAATCATGTTATGGTATAGGAACAATCAATCCCCTCGAGGAACGATCGATTGGTCTTCACCAATCGAACGGTCCCCAAAGAACGATTGATTGGGCTGGCAAGTAAGTGCATGATTAGGGTTTTCATGTTTTCATGTGTGAGATTAAGGTTTTGATCAGAGATATGTCTAATGTTAGAATATGACTTGCAGAAACATGAAGTTGATTTTTTGAGATGTCCGGGTTGAGAACGAGCGTTTGAGGTAAGTAATCGCCTATGGAACCGCAAAAAATGTTTGGTCATTTAACATGTCTATCTTTTGATAAACTGTGCATTAATACTCATGACTTTATAACTTATACTGTGAGCCTAACATTTATGATGATGATTTTACAATTTCAATTATAAGAGATGATTATTATTAAATTGATTTATATTCTCAAATGAACTGTATATGCATTGTGTATCGTGTTAGGGATAGTGCCCTAAACTCTAATTAGTTTGAAAGACATTTTGATTGAAGTTGAATAAAGTTGTTTATTCGTGATATATTTATTGAGAATTGGGCATATAACTTATTTACATGTTTTTCTTTAATGATTATTAATTAGGGTTAACTGCAATTTTGGTGCCTGTGGTTGGCACCAAAATCAAATTAATATCCTAGTTTCAAAAACTTTAACAAGTGGTACATGACGTTAACCTTAATTCATGACTTGATACTTCCATTAGAGTTCCGTCATTGCAGTTAATGGAATGTCACGTGAGGCACCCTATTATGTCAACACTTGTCCTCAAGTGCCATATGGGTACGCCACGTAGGCATATCATAGGAAATACCTATGCTTTTATGTGATGTGTAAATAATAATAATAATAAAATAAAAAATTTAAAAACTTAAAAAAAAAATTCTTTGGCCGAAACCACCCCTAAAGCTATTACGGGTGGCCGGCCACCCCCGATGGCTAGCCAGGGGGTGGCTGATTCACTCCCATGGTTCATGGGGGTGGTTCGGCCACCCCTAACTTGCAAAAACGGGTGGCCGAAACCACCCCTAAAGCCATTGGGGGTGGCTCAAGCAAAGTTGGGGGGTGGCTGAACCATCCCCATGGACCATGGGGGTGGTTTGGCCACCCCACGGCCAAAATGGGGGTGGCTGGCCACCCCAAAGACTTTTAATTTGTGTGTGTGTTTTTTTTTAAGTTTTTAAAGTTTTTTTTTTTAATTATTATTTTATACAAGTGGCATAAAAAGTAAAGGTACCTCCTTTGATACCCCTACGTGGCGTATCATTGTGGTGCTTGGGGACAGGTGTCAGCATATAAGGGTGTCTCACGTGGTATTTCGTTAACTCCAATGACGGAAGTTTGACGGAAGTACCAAGTCATGAAATACTGTTAACGTCAAGTACCATTTGTTAAAGTTTTTGAAACTGAGGTATCGATTTGATTTTGGTGCCGATCATAGGTACCAAAATTGCAGTTAGCACTATTATTTATTTTGTATATGTAAATGGTCAATGAATTGTATTGAATATGGTATATGGTGTGAGTAATAAGATTATCACACAAAAGATCTTAGACCATAAACCTTGCAATTTATAATTTAATGTTCGCAGTCAGTAATGGAATTGAGCGTTCCATTTGCTTAGACTGTAACACATTAATTGTGATAATCTATCTTGATCATGTGAGAGCATCTCCAACAATGATATCTAGTTTAGCTATTTAAAATGCCACTTTTTCTATTTTACTAACTAGCTTTTCATTACGAACTCCAGCAAATTATCCATTTTACTCTATACTTTATTTAAATATTACTTTTTAAGTTCTTTTTATTAAACACTACAAATCTTCCTCTATTGTTTCTCTTCACCGTTTTATCGCCCTCATTCCTCTCTCATCTCTCTCCGATGGCTTCTCCCCAAAATTCTACTTCGAAAACCCACAAATTCATACTTTAACCTAAAATCAAAAACCCAAACCCAAATAAAAAATGAACTCTCATCCTGAATCTTCAAACACTTGCTTCTATAATGCAGAATATCCCTCCCTCCCTCCCTCACTCTCTTAAAAAAATGCTTACTTTGAATCTCACTGATTTATCCTCTACCTCCACTGTCACTTTCTCCAATTGGAAACCAAAGTTTCCAGTTGAAGCAAAGTCATGGCTACCCACTTGACCTTTCTTCTCAGATCGAAGATTCCGGCCCCAATATCGGCTATCTCAGCAAAATCTCTGCATGCCCATTTGGGTTTTCTTTAAAACCCATAATCTCAAACCCCCAAAGTAGCATCAGAAGCCTTCCGGTCGCTCACAATCTTCTCTGTGGTGTAGTTCTCCTACTCAACAACTCAGACATCAAGCTTTACATCTTCCATGTGAGACCGAGGGAGAGAGAGAAAGAGGGAGAGAGATGTTTAAGTAAATATTAAAAAAACATCTAGAGTGTGCTACAGTAACTATAGCAAAAAATGTAGTTGAGCTCTTCTGGAGCTAATCTGTTGGAGATGAAAATGAGCTATTATGAGCCCTTGAGCTACTTCGCTAGAGTTGCTTTGAAGTGGTAAGTTCGGATTGAGGTGTTAGTGTGGATATAATGCACTGAACGGACTACTGAAGTTGCCATTCCTTTAGAATATTGTCAAAAGGAATAATGTGAAATTTCAAGACTTTTTAGCAACAATGATTCTAAATCTTGAAAGGAGTGTGAATTCAAATGTTAAGTGGAGGTAACTTTGATGCATTTCGGAGTGAGAGCTTCACCGCGGTCAAAATTCTCGATGCATTGAGTGATCACATATAGCATTGTGTGAACACCATTCTCAAGAAGGAATCAAAGTTCTTTGATTAAATGAAAAATATAAGAAATTTTCCATTGAGATAGAATTAATAGAATAATTATTCTCAGTCCTTGGCCAATGCATTTTAATAAGAATTATTAAAATAATTATATACTTAGTGAAATGAGATTTCACAAGTAACAGACTAATTATGTTATTAAATTGGATGCTCAAAAATAAGATGTAGTGAATTAAAGTGACAGTCTAATTGACTTTAATTCAACTACGAAATATTTAATGGATGAATTAAATGTTTATAAGAATTGTCTAAGAGATTAATTGATTAATTAAAAAAAAATGAATTAGAGTGCAATTACAAATATTTAGTGGAATCAATTGTAATTAAATAGTAACTTATGACATATCATGAGATAACAAGTGTCACAAGTCTATTTGAAGCTGGTTTTTATTTTTCTTTTTGGGTCTCCATTCGAGCTAATGTAAATTGACCATAATGCCATGCTTGTATTTATTTGGGCTCTGTGTTTTATTTTTAAAATATGGGCTAGTGTGAGACACTAGCATAAAACATGTGGGGGAGGGATTGGGCTTAGAATTAAATCTAGCCCAATCCATTAAGTATCTATGCACATGAGCTAGGGATAAAACCCTAGCCCTATGGTGTCATAAGGAGGAAAAAGGCTAGGGTTTTATTCCCTAGCCTTGTCGCCCCCCTCTAGCAATTCTAGTGAGAAAGATTCCCACCTCCCCAAGTAATCATAAGCCTATAAATAAAGGAGAATAACTTCAATACGGTTGTGGCACAAACTCAACAGTTTGTGCCCTCCAATAAGAGCTAAACACCTCATAATGGAACAAAAAAATAAAATAGCACTAATGCACCTGATATTTTTCTTCAACCATTCGTAAGAAACGCAGTAGCCCTTTGTGCCACCGCTGAACGCCACCTCCACTCGTTCCTCCACCGGATGTTGCCGCCGCCGCCTGTTCCTCCCTATTTGTGCATCTCTTTCACTTCGTTGAAACAATCCACAGGTTCTTCAATTCATTGTTCATTTTCATCACCTATTTCACTTTCCTCTTCTTCCTCATCAGAAAAGACATTCTTTGGAACAAACCCATCAAAGAAGAATGCCTGCAACATAGAGAGAGAGATAGGTTGAACTTACTGGCGGTGTGGCAGAGGCGGAATTGAACGAGGGAAGAAGATTTTCGGCGGCTCTCGGCGTGGGCGGCAAACCCCGACGTGGGTGGGGTTCGGTGAGATCCCGAAGTGGCTAGCGGCCTAGTCTGGCCATTGGCTGGCTAGACAAAGCCGCTGCTTTGGCTGGCCATTGGTCTGGCCGTTGGGCCGCCAGACCAACGGCTTGGTCTGGACTAGAAAAGGCTGCTGGTCTGGCCAACCAGCGGCCAAACCAGACCAGTGGCTAGACCAGGTATTGGTCTGGCTGGCCAGCGGCCAGACCAAGTCGTTGGTATGACCCAGACCAGCGGCGGCCGGCCATTGGTTTGGCCCAGACCAGCGGCGGCTGGCCACTCTGGGATCTGCCGCCACTCTCGATGTGCGGAACCGGTGGCGTGAGAGACTTGGAGAGGGTTTTTGTTTTCTGAGAGGGGATAATCGGGTGTTTTGGTTGCATTTGATTTTTTTGTTCTAAGCTGATATGTCACTCTCTCATTGGAAGGCACAAACCATGCCCTTTGTGCTAAAACCGTATAAAAGTTGCTCTCTAAATAAAAATGTTGTAGGTACTAGTTTCATAACACTGAATACTCTTTTGAGAGCACACTCTCTTGGTCATATTTAGTCATAGGTACCAATAATTCATTCCTAAGGCAGCCGTGCATAGCAAGAGGAACGAGAAGAAAAATTCAGATTGCTCAATCCCAAGTAGTAGCCGACTTTACCAAGTAAGAGCTCTTTTGTTTTGTTTTTGTTTTTAAAAAAAACATGATCTTACCATGTTTCAATAAAGTCGATCCTTGGGATAATTCCGCTAGCTGTAGGTATGAGAGCAGGCTTTATAGAAAAGATGGAAAATATGAAAAATATGAAAGTTTGTGAAACTTCATGCTTGAAATCCTGCTTTACTCGTTTTTTTGTGCTGCGGTCCGGAATTGTTCCAGCCACATCCCACGGTTGGAAGATCGATTTGGGACCGGAAACATGTTCATTAACATGTTAGGACCTTAACTGGATCGTTCCAAGTGATTTGAAGCACAATTAGTTTTTTATTCAATTGTTGTATTCGAAACAGTGTTATAGTAAAATTTTATAGCAACAACTGTTTGGATTTTGATTTTTTGGCATGCCTTAGACAAGTTCAAAAAATGTTTGGGGACTTGTTTCTGCATGTGCAAATCATGGTTAACACATTGAAAAATCAAATCGGAGTTTCAGAATCATTCTGGACTGGTTCAGATCTCGTTTCTATCGTGATAACAAAGTTGGAATTCTGAATTCCAGCAGTGTGTTTAACTTGTAAAAATCTTTTTTGATGGATAATCAAAAAAAAAAACATTTGTTTCCTTGATTATGGAATATCAAAAAAGAGTTTATAACATATTTGGATCACAAAAGAATAATTTTACAAGTTCATTTCATGTGTTTTTATAGCCCTTGAAAATTATTTTCAAGTTTATGGCCTAGAACACATGATTGTTTCAAAAATTGTTTTTGAATGTTAAAAATTCTTTTGTTGATACCCAATGATTCAAAAAGTGTTTTTGATCACTTGCGGTCATACAAGTTCACCCCTCTCAACATGATAGCCTTGGAATTGCTAATGCATATCTAAGATGATCTCGAGTTAAGTTGGCCGAAGAAGATGAGGTCTCCCCCGAAAACTCAAAATCAGAAGAAATGTTGTATGTTCCACCGAGACCACGGTCATGATATAGGGGATTGTGTCTCATTGCGCCTCCAATTAGAGAAGCTTATTAAAAATGGAAGGCTGGCAAGATTTGCTGCTGACCGGTAGCAGCAGTAACAGACTCTTCGGGATTGAGAAGACCGTGGGGATAGACAAAGGAAAAACCGAGTAGAGGAAAGACATTTTAGGGCACCAGGCAATAAGGATCCCCTTGGAGAAATTAGGACGATTTTTGGAGGATTCGCTGGAGGAGGTGAGTCTGGTTCAACAAGGAAAGTGCATGCACAGAAAGTACATGTCAAGAAATACTCTCCCTCGGAAGGCTCCCGAAGACACAGAAGATAGAATCTTGGGCCATAAATTTTATCGAGGAAGATGCCTACGGTGTTCAACAGCCACATGACAATGCTCTTGTGGTGACTATGACTATGGCTAACTATGTCACCCACATAATTCTCATTGACAACAGTAGCTCTGCTAACATCTTGCATTGGCCTGCTTTCAAGTAGATGAAGCTCGAAAGGGAAAGGATTAAGGCAGTAGCCTCGCCTCTTGTAGGCTTTGCTGGGGAGAGGGTCAACCAGTGGGCTCTTTCAAGTTGTCGGTTGCAGTCGAAAACACACCAAAGCAAGTAACAACAATGGTTGACTTCCTAGTAGTAAATTGCCTGTCAACATACAATGGCATCATCTAAAGGCAGACCCTTAATAAGCTGAAGGCTATACCGTCTACCTACCACTTGAAGATGAAATTTCCAATTGAGAATAGAATCGGCAAAGTCAAGGGAGACCAAGCAATGGCATTGAAGTGCTATAACACGACGCTGAAGGAGCGAATGTCAAATGAAAATTTGTTTGGGGCGTATCATCTCGAGACTCCGAAAGAGAAGAAGCTACCTCATCCATGGAATTCTGATCATTTGAAGAAGTTCTATCAGTGAAGCATCTGAGCCATGTAAAAACTTATCAGAAAAAGTACACATATCCCCTTCAAATTATCACCTTATTGTCAGTGTCTACAACGCCCTACAAAATTAATTAACTGGTAATTAACTTTGCGGTTCTTCTCCCAGCCTTAAACCATGAGGAATAAGATTTAGAAATATCTTTACCTTCTCAGAAAAGAGCTTGTAGACTATCGGCTTTAACAACCGCATCGCCCCCAAAGTTAAGCCAATTAATTTGACTAACTTGGAGTGTTACTTGTAGTACCTTCAAACCAATTAACTGGTAATTGACTGAATTTACTGCACATCACTAAATATTAGAGTAAATAGCGGAAAACGAAAATAATTTATGTGAGATATCTAACAATAAATTTTTGATAGCATTATTTATTATAAATAATAGATTCAGAGTTTCCAAATAGACATTTCTAAGTTATAACATATAATTACTAATTTAATCAGACTTGAGTAGTGGAACGTTCGGCCAAGGTCAGAATGCATAATTTGACTCAAAACTCCTACTCAGAATGCCTTTCATCTTAACCAAAGCTCATAACAATTCAATGAAACATGACAATGTGATAAAACATGAAAATCATGATTAAACTCGTAACTTCTTGGAGAAAACCTACCTCATGTGATAGTTTTATAAACTTATTTAAAGCATACAAAATGCTTGATAATTTATAGGGTCAGTATGCTAACAATACAAAAATGACTTTAGAAGTTTCGAGAGTTACCTTAAGGAGATAAAATCACACCAAATGCCAATTTCTCTCTCTAGAATTCCTCTTTACCATTAGGTTTAGGGCTTTGCTAAAGTGCTGGAATGAAGAGTGAGGGCTGAGAGCCGTAGGGCATCGGAAAAGTTGAGATGTACTGAAGTGGTTCAAAACTGCTTTTCATGCTTTATCTAGCAATCATATTGTATTTCGAACGTCCGTGGAAACGACAGGTCGAATGGTCGTCTACAACTTCGAGTGTTCGTAGAAGAGACAAAATACAGCTAGCTAGGGCAACCATTGATCGTGCCAATGAAGGTATTCGAACGTTCCAAATAAGATACTCGAACGTTCGAAGGTCGTAGATTTTTAAAATAATAATCTTTTAATAAAAATAAATTATTTTGAAAGGTATTTTATTTACTAAGACATGCAATTAGGTTAAGTAACGGGTTATTCATCATAACCTTAGTCGTTCTATAAAAGCATTGGTATTATTTATGCTGGGCATTACAATGTTCCCCCAAGGCTAGCAAAAAAATAAAAATGACCTTAAATTTTTTTAATAAGACATGAATATCCTTATAAATTTTAAAAAATAAAAAAATAAAACTAAAAAAAATATCAAAAAATTTATAAATTTTTTTTAAGAAAATAAAAAAAATAAAAAGAAAAATAATAAATAAATATGAAAATGAAAAACCGGCCACCCCGTGGCCAAATGGGTGTGGTTTGGCCTAATTGAAAATTATAAAACAAAATCTAAAAAACATAAACTAAAAAAGTAAAAGAAAACTGAAATTAAAATTAAAAAACCAAAGGGGTGGCTCCCTTGGTTTTTGTTATTATTATTATTTATTTATTTACTTTTTTTTTCTTTTTTTAATTTTAAATTTTTTTTAGTTTAAATTTTAAATTTTTTTTTTTTTTTTTATAATTTTAATAATTTTATGAAGGACATTTATGTCGTTGGGAGAACATTGACATTTTTTATAGTTTAAAAGGGCATTGACACAATTGTTAGTTTGGAGGGAAGAGGAGACATCAGACATTAGGTGATAATTTGAGGGCGTTTGTGTGATTTTCCCAAACTTATTCAATGAATTTCAGAAAGTTTAAGATTTTATGTGTCTTTAATACAAAAAGAGCCCTTGCCTCGACTCCGCTCGACAAGGGACCCCAAAAAGCTCTTGCCTCGATTCTGCTCGGCAAAGGAACCCAGAGAGCCTTTGCCTCAAGTTTGCTAGGTAAGGAAAATCACAATGATCTTGCCTAAGAATCTTATTTTTATCGTCATTTTGGTGAGACAAGTTAAAAAAAGAAGAAGAGACCAAGTATTGAAGGATTCGCCCCCAAAGTAACCTCGGTAAGGAATTTAAAATGACGAAAATACTTCACCTTATGAATAACAAGTTCAGTTGGATGGAGAGTCAAAGAAAAATTCTTTCAACCTTATCAAATTAACTAGTTAGAACAGCACATGCAATGCACGTGCTTGGTTCCCTTTGTTGTATATCACTATAATTGTTAATATTATATTCTAAAATCTATACCTATAAATTGAGAAAATATGATATACTAAAAATGATCATTACATTTTAGATAAATTATTAATGAATTTTGAATCAAATAATACTTTTTAGTTTAGATCAAAAAATGTGTACTTAAAAGGGTATTTCTTTATTTCTAATTATGATGTGTATCATTTGTAGCCTTGTAACTTTGCAATTGTTGACTTTAACTTTCAAAATAAATTTGACTAACACAATAACATAGAAAGAAAAAAATTGAAATGGGTCTAAATAACACACCCATCAAAATCTAAATTTCAAATCATACCGATCTAACATTATTTTCGTAGTCTATAATTAGTAGGTATAACAAAACTATAAAAAAAAAAAAAAAGGGTAGAGTTTTTACCTTATTACAACCTATGGCCGGAATCTCTCATTGGCTTCACCACATTCTTCTTATTATTCTTCTTCTCTTCCTCACCATCTTCTGAAACTCCCGAGTTTCCAATACAACAAAACGTTTAAGGGATGCCTTGCTTTTCTCATAAAAGTCATTTGGCTGAATATGAAACGATATCAGAGAGTGAGATATATTTGAAAAAATGGTGAACAAAAATTATGATTAAAGAAGATGAACCAAACCTTATTTGCTCTTTACATTGTTTGTAGACGGTGGAGAAAAAAATTGAACTCACATTACATTGTTTACGTTTTTACCAGGTTTCATCTGATCTCATTTGTTTTTGTTCGTAATTTTTGAAGTTGGTTGTAAATATAACTGTATCCATGATTATCTAATTGTAACTGTCTTTGTTTATCTAATTATAACTGTTTCTCTTTATCTAGTTGTAAATAGTAATTTTAAAATTTTAAAAAATTATGAAAGACAAAAATAACCCTGTCTGATTTAACAATAAATAAGAAAGAAAAAGGGTAAAAACGTAAAACTACATTATCAAATAAAATGCACTATTTACGAGGTATTCACACTTTTTATATACCTTTAGGTAAGGATATAGTACTTGAAAATCCACATACGAAGAAGAATAGGTAAAGAAAGAATGATTCATTCTTTAGACCTTGCTTATGTCAAAGAAATAGATTATGGAGCACAAATTTTAGTTATTCCTTCTGACAAAACGAAGGAAATTAGGGAATCAATCATTAATAAAGTAGTTACATATATTTTAGCCTCTTTAACTAAAAACTATTTTTTTATAAGGCCCTACGAACTGATAGTTGTGATACTTAAATACATCAAACTATCAAATTGTTACATTTAAGCCACTTTATTAGAGGCTGCCGTTTGTTTAGATGGAAAAGTCGTCACGTGTCATTCTTCCTATAATATCTCACATTTCTTTAAAACCAAAATAATTAAAAAATATTAAAAAACAAATTAAAACCAAATAATAAAATAATAAAAAAATATTTTAAAACAAAATTTCAAAAATAAAAATTGGATATTGATTTTGGGTGAGCCCAAAATAAAGATGGGGGTGGTCAATGGGTTGGGGGTGGCTGCGAGTGTGGTGTCTCACATCGCCTAGGTATGGAATGAAGATTTGCTTATATATATATTTGCACCATTTTTGATACAACGCGTTTTAAAGCCATGATGATGATGTTCTTATCAGAACTCCGCAATTAAGTGTACTTATACGGGAGTAATACGAGGATGGGTGACTTCTTGGAAAGTCTGGTTTAAATAAGCTAAAAGAAGATAATATTGTTTCATTAGGGTGTGATGGATCGTTATATATGATATTAGAGCCATTGCCCAGACTGAGATAGGGGAGCGTGCACATGCCCATGAGGGTCACAAGCAAGGATGCCGGATCCTAAGAGGGGATAATTGTGGCATCCCACATCGCCTAGGTATGGGGATGACGATGTACTTATATGTATATTTGTACCATTAAGATACAATGCGTTTTAAAGTCATGATGACCATGAATCTATCAGAATTTTGCATTTAAGCGTACTTATGCAGTAGTAGTACCAAAATGGTGACCTCCTGAGAAATCTGGTTCAGGAGAGCCAAAAGCGGACTCATTGGGGTGTGGCGGGTTGTTACAGTGAGCCACCCCATGGTGGCTTTTTTATTATTTTTATTGATTAATACATATAAGGGTAAATTTGTTTTTTCAAGGGTCAAAACAAGGATAGTTTCGGAAGAAGTTGGTTCGGCCACCCTTAAACTTTGTTTGTTTGTTTTTAAATTGGCGCTTTGATTCAGAGATTTATTTTAGATTTTTTTCCAAAACAAAATTTGGGTGGTTTGGCCACCCTTAAACTTTATTTATTTTTATTTTTTCAATTTTTATTTGTACTATTAATTTTTTTTTTTTTTTTATTTCTAATCAAAGTAAAAGAAAATATTTTTAATGTGATGTGGCACCAACATGCGTTGCAAATGGGGACCATAGTTTTATTTTATTTTTTTTATTTTTACTTAATTAATAATTAAAAAGGGTAAATTTGGTTTTTCAACAATAAAATTAAGTGTATTTTTGGAAGATTTTGATCAAATTTGGTTTTTCGTTTAACATAACGGTCAAGACTGACAGATGGAGCTAAGTGACAATAAAGTGGCAGTTTAATATATCTAAGTGTCACACATGTCAGTTTATGAAGCTAAATATAAAATGATTATTAGTTCAGGGGGCCAAAGTATATTTATCCCATAATAAAGTCATGGTAATAGACTAATTGTTACTAAAGTCCTAATTAATAATACACATATTCAGATGAGTTGATGACTTGAAGATATGATAACAAGATAAAATCTTGATTTGTCATATGATTTGGAGTTACTAGTAGATGACATAGAAAATACATCAATGTGATGAGAGTTAAAGGCGCCCTATCTCTTCATCTTTACTAGACGACATAGAATATGACAACGTTATCAACTAACTGGAAGGATGAGAAAAAAGCACGCAAGAAGTTTGGTGGACTACTTAAAATGCTAGAGAGAATTTACTAGCTAAGCTTGCTACAATAAAAAAGACTTTACTTTAATCATAAGTAAATAACTGTCTATCTTGTACGACAAGATATCTTTACAAAAAGTAAAGATACTCTTTCTTTTGTAAACTAATTAAAGAAAGAGAAATGCTATTTTGCATTTTCTCAACATTCTCATTTGATATAGCATACTCAATCCACCATTGAATTTCTCTCTCTCTCTCTCTCTTACTTTTCTTCCTTTCTTTCTTGTTGTGCATAAGCACGATGTGATATGTACTTCTTATTATGTCCAAACAAAGTCATTCTACTATTTTACTTTTCTTTTTTTCTCGTTATGCATAAGCACGATGTGATGTGTATTTCTTATTATGTCCAAACAAAGTCATTCTTCTCTTTTACTTTTCTTTCTTTTTAGTTGTGCATAAGCATGATGTAATGTGTACTTCTTATTATGTCCAAAGGAAGTCATTCTCCTCTTTTACTTTTCTTTCTTTCTCGTTGTGCATAAGCACGATGTGATGTGTACTTCTTATTACGTCCAAACCAAGTCATTCTATTCTTTTACTTTTCTTTTTTTCTCGTTATGCATAAGCACGATGTGATGTGTAATTCTTATTACATCCAAACGAAGTCATTCTCAATAGAGGAATGAATCACCTTCTAGCAATAGGTGAGCTTTTTTACCAAGTATGAAATAGCTGAGGTAAACTTACTAGTTGGTTTTTGAAATTAGTCCTAAATTACATGATTGAAAGGATCTATAAATTCTAAAACAATGGTCTCATCTAGTAGTACAAACACATGAAAAGATATATGGTTATTTTGAGGGAGTTGTGACATCCAAAACATAGTAAACAATTAATATTATAGAAAGTAATCAACCTGTTTTATTTCATCGGTAACCATCATTTAAATAATACAAATGACCATGCTAATAATTGTCATAGACAGATAAATTTTTTATGTTATAGCTAAGGTAGGTTTTTGAAAGATGAAGATGCTTCAAAGAAATTCAAAACTTTTAAAACGAAACTGTCGAAATGCTTTTGTAAAATTATTTTTCACGCCCCCAAATTAATAGAAAGTGAGTTTTACATAACTACGTAAGTACATGTGTTGAAGATTGTATTAAAAGGAAGGGTTATGATTAACCCAATCCTATATATTCCAAGGAATGAGATTGAAACAATGGAGGATTGTGAGAATGACGTCAAAATTGGAGTGGTTTTAATACATTTTAGCCTAAATAATAAGATCAACCAGCTGGTAAAAAAAAAAGGCAATCCTAAATTAAGATCTTATGCTATTAATGGTGTATGATAATAATTTAAATCTCCATAAACTTCATGCCAATTTTCAAGAAGGCAATATGTAGTCCTGATTTTCTTTTTGAAAAAAGTAATGTTATATACCATACAAACATCTCATAAATATTCTTTACATATGACGTGGTAAGGTCTAGTAGCATTACTCTATAAAATACTATATGTCTTTGTATTTTTTTCTCCCCTACCAAACAAAAAGAGATAGAGAGTGAGGAGTATAAGATTATTTGCTAATTCAGTACTACATACTCTGAATTTTACTGTTGGAAATCAATTGTAACTTTTACGCAAAAGAAGGAATATTAAATTCTAGCTTTGAAATGTTTGTGATTTTGTGAGAGTGACGATATTAAAAGCATAACGTGTTTTGTGATTGTTATGTTAGAGAGAAAGAGAGAGAGAGAGAAAGCACATAGTTGGTTTTTGAAATGAGTCCTAAATTAATAGATTGGAAGGATCTAGAAATTCTAAAAAACAATGGTCTCATCAAGTAACGCAAAACACATGGAAAGATATATGTGGCTACTTCAAAAGAGCCCCAATCTCTACAAAACAATAAACAATATTAGAGAAAATAATAATCAACTCCCTTTATTTCATCAGTAACTTTCATTTAAATAATACAAATTATCATACTGACGTTGATAACTGTCATAAACAGTTAATTACTAGCTAGTTCTAGACTCTCGACACGAGAGTACTTTATTTAAATAAAATTGCTACTTGTCCTCACAAATTGAGAGGTCCTTTATTGTATTACTATTATTACTACTACTATCCTGATATTTATGATTACATCAAATGGCTTTTAAATGATTTAACTTCATGAAGACCAGAATAAAGATACAAGCCATATATCTCTTCAAGCTAGCTTTAAGAAAAG
This sequence comes from Betula pendula, assembly GCA_900184695.1. Classification (NCBI taxonomy): domain Eukaryota; kingdom Viridiplantae; phylum Streptophyta; class Magnoliopsida; order Fagales; family Betulaceae; genus Betula; species Betula pendula. Next base: position 28,551 of record FXXK01000364.1, read on the forward strand.
AATCTTTATTTCCTAGATATAGAGTCCACAAATGGATAAAATATTTTCCGCATCAAGAAAATGAATGGGAAAAATTTGCAAGAATGATTTTAAGTGTCCCTGGCCTACAAATATTAAACAAGATGAAGCAGAAAGCCATAGTTCGATCTAACAAATTAAAGAAGCTATTGTAATGAAAAATGTTCAAATTCCAATTATGACATGCAGGAACAAATTACCTTAAGGATAAAGAAAACAATAAAAAAAAAAGGAAAAAAAAGTGTTCAAATCGATCTATCATTTCAAAGCAGGAAATGAAGAAATTAGTTTCTCCCTAGGCAAGGAAACAAAAAATACAAGTACGTCTTAGAAAATTTTATTTCCTTGGATATAAATTAACCATATAGCTAGTCCCAATGTTTTCATAGATACTGGAGTTACAATCAGTAGTTGCATATGTAATGCTTTACCTTTCGAAAAATAGATGCTGATAAAGAGCTCTATCGTCTTCAAAGGAATTGATGGTAAAGAAACAGAAATATTGCTATTTGGATGAGTAATGATAAATTTGTCATGCCAAAAATACTTTGTTTTCCAACTATATATGCATGTTGAGTTTTTGCTAGGTAATAATTTTCGGAACAATTATTTGCCTATGCGCAGCAAATTCATCATAAATTTATTTCATTAACACTCAAAGCCAAACAAAGCTTTATATGATATACCTCTCTCTCTCTCTCTCTCTCTCTCTCCCTCTCTCACTTACTTTCCTTT
>FXXK01000364.1:37232-58447 GCA_900184695.1 Betula pendula
TTAGCAATACGCATACTCTATGCCGTTTGTTGTAATTAAGTAAAAATATATATTTTTTGGTATTTTTTAGCTATCAATATATAGATATAAAATTATTGTTGTACTCTATTTAAATGTTTGTTCATTGATAAAAATTACAACTTCAGAATTAAGATAATAAATTGTTTGGATATTTAGCAATACTCATATTTGTTTGTTGCAATTTAAGAAAAAAAATAAATTTGTTGTGTTTTTAGCTATCAATATATAGATATTAAACTAATGTTTGGTGCATGTGATAAAAAATTAAGAATAGCACAACCATCTCTAAAAAATTGTGATTGTGTGTTAACTGTATTTGTAAGTCGTTTATTTTTATTTTTATTGGATTTTAAGTAGGCTAATGAAAAATTATAGTGTATTTTTGTTTGACTTTTGTGCTTTGTATTGTTCATCTGGATTATCAATACTCATACTCTATGCTATTTATTGCAGTTTAATGAACAAGATTTTTTATTTTTGGTATTTTTTAGCTATTAATATATAGATATGAAACTATTGTTTAGTGCCTTTGATAAGAAAACACAATCCTTTCCAAAAAAATTGTAATTGGGTATTAACTGTATTTGCAGGTTGTTTATTTTTTCAATTTGTATTCTATTTATATGTTTTTTCTTTGATAAAAATTGCAACTTCAAAATTAAGATAATAAATTATGTAGATTTTTAGTAGACTGATGGAAGACTATAGTGTGTAACGTCTCACCTTTGCTAAATGAAAAGCGAAAGTGGAAACCTCCAATATCACTAAGCATTACCAACTCAACCATATACTCTCAGAGATCATAAAATTTTGCAGCGGAATAAATTATCACTAAAGCTTTACCTTACAATTGATCACATAAACTTGACATTAAACATACTAGAGCTTCTATTACATAATGTAAATTTATTACAAACTCAAAATCTACTCTTTATCTATCAACACTACAAATATCGAATTACAAATATCGATTTAGCTTAAAATAGAATTTTCACAAGTTTGGGGTCCCTGAGTACTTCAAGAAAAGTCATCTAGCACTCTTATGAGATTCCCTCAATTTTCCATACTTGCAAGTTCGACAACATCATCTATGCAATTGTGATCCCACAATTACATAGGTGGATTAATGAGTCCACGGACTCAGTAAGTATAAGAATTACTGATCTTTTCAATATGAGCCATCTTTTTCTAAAAAACCTCTAACATGGTGATTATATTAATAGTTACGTTAAGTTTTTCCAAAATAATTATTCCATGAAAATCATAGCTGATAAAATAAGCACTGTAGAGTTTGTTTGATAATACACAATAAAATCTATTTATTTTCTTCTTGACAAGTCCATATATGTACAGCTTTATATTTATATCTATCACAGGTTACTTACATTTCATAACCAGCATATGTATATAATTATAAAGGAATGAAATAATTCAATAATCACAAAACATATAAAACACAATATTTATTATATGCAATGCAATCTTCTCTCATTTCTCTAGGAGTCTTGACTCCTCCGGCTTTCTAAGGGACTTAAACCCTTCGTTTACCTCTTTTAAGACGCACACTGACTCTTCGACAAGACGCACACTGACTCCTCGTTAGGACACACACTGGCTCCTCGATTAACATTTTATTCATGTAGTCTTTCTGGTTTCTTATTTAACTGAGAACTCTCTATTAGCTTCCACAGTTAACATAAGAACACCTTTTAGTTTTTCAAGTTTTAGCATATCTTATTCTCATTGGTCAACAGTATGCAATAACATGCCATCTTTAAAATCATACTATTGTTGTCATAATCATCTTCTTTCATTTCACAATTTAATCAACACATGTAAAAATAATTAAAAACATATAATCATGTTATTCATAAAATACTCAGGCTCATGTAATATAACAATTATCAAAACATAGTATTTTTGCTTAGTAAGTAAAATACTTACAACTTTGCAGACCATTAAAGTGGACTCCTAATTCAGTACACTTTCTTCATTGGCTCTTTTTGCGTTTGCTTGCTTAACTATTTATCCGGTACTTAACATTGGAGAACAAGCTTCAATCCTAAGCATCCAATCATGTGTCTTATGCTCATGATATATCGCACTATTAAATCGTGGCTATACCTCCGAACCTTAATCCCTATTTTACAAACAACTACCCACCAACTCTCACATAGCATTTCTTATTTTCCTAAAAATAGCCAAGTACCGTTATCCTTTTCTTTAACTAAGGTTGACTCTAAAATATATCTATCGTATGATCTTTTACAATAAGAAAAACAGGACTACCATATATATTGCCTTCTCGAAAATTGACATGAAGTTGATACGGATTTAAATTCTAATCAAAATATCACACAAACTATAGTAATGTAATGATCGACACATGCTATTCTATGTCTTTTAATACTTAACAAAAATTAATGTAGTATTCTGCTCACTATTTCTTGTGGTACCAAAGTGGGCCTTCCGGTTGGACACCTGAGCAGAAGGCTTGAGAGAATCCCCCTCAGCAGACTGCCCACCAGTCGTATTAGAGTTATGGGCCAGTGAGAGCCCACCATGTTTTCCCAAAATAGGCCCAGAAGGGCCCATTGGGCTACCCAAGCGTATAGAAGAGACAGAGGGGGCCTTTGATTTGCCCAACTTCTTTCGAGTAACGTTCGTGCCCAATGGGATAGCAGCATTAAAGGTAAAGACGTTACTTCCAGCTGGGGACACTCCAGAAGGTTCTGTTCGCGTATCAGTTGCTGAATCAGAGGCAACCCCCTGAGTGGGAGCTTGAATGCACGAAAAACCCCTACTTTTCATTTGCGGAACCTGACTTAAAGAAGGAATCTTAGGAATATTGTCGTTACCTTTCTCAGAATATAACCGATGTTGGCTATTATGACTGCATTTAATGTTCCCAGAAATGGAAACCCCCGTCACCACCGGGGAGGAGCGGGCATCCTAGTCCACTGGCCGGAAGCGATCACGCACCACCGTGGATGAGAGGATAGCTTGATCCCCCAATAGTAATCGATCCCCCCGACCACTACCCAAAGGCCGTTTTGGGTTGTCAGCATGCAACCATGAACCCCATTGAGCTTCTCCACCAGAAGCTCCCACCTGCTGTTGAGCACGCCTTGGACAATCTCCAGTACTGTGGACGATTCTACCACAATTGAAGCAGAATAAGGGGAGTTTTTCATATTTAAAAGAAAACCAACACGATTTCCCGGCTACATGGAGGGTCCTCCCTCGTTCCAAGGGTTTTGTAAGATCCAACACCACTCGAATTTGGAGACTTCTCCCCCATCCTCTGCCACATCCGCAGAGATGAATTTGCCTATAGAGGAACCAATCTTGCAACCCACACCACTGGTCATACATATTAAGGGTAGATCATGCACTTGCACCCAAAAGGGGGATTTTGAAAACGACAACTGAGACGGGGCCATAATGCCATCAAACTCATTAAGAATTACCAGGTGCCGGTCGAAGAGCCAGGGGCGACCCTCCATAATCTGTCGCCTATCATCATCGTCGGAGAATTCGAAAATCCACAAATGCTCCTAGACAGACTGAAAGATAACACTCCCAACAGGTCGCCAGATCCGAGTAAGAAGAGATCAAAAAGCCTCTCGATTAATCCGCTTCTCAGTCCTAATACGCCCCACCAAGCAGTGAGAACCCTTGGCCCGAAGAACGGCAGTCTCCCCTTCCGAGATAGCTATCCCATCCTTCTCACTATCAGTAAGGGAAATACGCCCACACAACTCCTCTAATTCCTCCGCCATATTACAGACAGACAGCACCCAAACCCAGGAAATATCAAGAAGTCCTGGAAGGAAAACCCACACGGTGACCCAGCATCTATCATTTTATCATTTTTTTTTTTGGTATGCTGAAAAGACCCATCGAATGGGATAACTATTTTGATGAAATAGTTATTTTTTTAACAACATATCTTTTTAGGCGCTTGTACAAGATGCATAGAAAAACAGGTGTTGATAACAAAATAAGTGTCCATATTTTAATATAAGTGCTATTATAGTGCTTATTTTTTGTAGTCCCAACCTTCACCCCTACCAAAATCTCCTCCTCCCATCCAGTTTCAATATCGCCATGGGTTGTGATAATTTTGCCTCAATGAGTCAAGTTGTGATAGAGTAAAGTGATAAATAGTAGGTGTTGCCATGGCTATAACTGCTGCCAAATCACAATTGCTTCAGATCTCGATGGTTTTTGTTTTTCAAAAAAAAAAAGAAAAAACAATAGATCCAATAAATATTATCAACCCTATTGTCGACATTGATGGATGCAACTCTGCATTCTTGGTAGAATAAAAGTCTTCATGGCCGATTACCACCCAAGCGTCGTCCGGTTCTGCCGAGGTAGAAGAAATAAAGGAGTTTTTTTTTTCCAGTTTTTTTTTTTAAAAAAAGTTATTAATATTTTGGTACAATTCCAATAAGAACATATGTTGTCACCAAACTACAGAATAATAATAGATATTTTATTCTCATTAATAGCTATTCATTTTCTTAATAGAATAGTCATTCTACGTACCAAACAAACGTCTATTCTATTAAAAATTTGTGTGATATTATGATACATGTCACCTTATGTCCTTTTTGTCTCCACCAAAAAATGAGAAATACTACTAAGAATTTTCAAATAGTATTTTCTTAGCATTTTTTTTTTAAATAAACAAATAGATATAAATGTATCACATAAACAAAAATGCTAAAAAAATGTCGATCAGCATTCACTCAAAATTGATGTGAGTAAAATTATTTTAAAATTAATATTCCTTTCTTTTGTGTAAAAGCTACTATTGATTTCCAACAAGTACACTCAAAATTGATGCGAGTAAAATCATTTTAAAATTAATATTCCTTTCTTTTGCGTAAAAGCTACTATTGATTTCCAACAGTAAAAGTCAGACTTTATGAAAGATTTGTAAAACTACATATATAGTAAATTAGCAAATAATCTTACGCTCCTCACTTTTTATCTATTTCTGTTTCCTCGGGGAGAAAAACCGCAAACACATCGTATGATCTTTTACAATAAGAAAAACAGGACTACCATATATATTGCCTTCTCGAAAATTGACATGAAGTTGATACGGATTTAAATTCTAATCAAAATATCACACAAACTATAGTAATGATCGATACATGCTAGCCTATGTCTTTTTATATTTGTTAAAAATTAATGTGATTTTTAAAATTATTATTGAATCTGTGATTTTAAAATTAATGTCTTTTTATGTCTTCTTTCTCCCACGTCGGCCAGCCTCCCTCCGCTTCCAGTCGGTAGATCTGCTTGGTGCTGCTTGTTTTTTTGTTGTTTTAATTTTATTTCTGTTATTGCTTATCCCTGCCCTTCAGGTTGAGGGAGGTAATTTTTCCCTAACTTTCGGGTTGAGGGAGTTTTAATAATGTTGATGTGAATTGGACTGCCTATGTCTTCAAATTTGTCTGCTTGTTGCAGATCTGATCTATAACCGAAGTTGTACATAGGTATGTGGAAGATTAGTCATAGATATTTGCTTGTATTTGTCTATGACTTGTAAGTTCATAGCCTTGGGCTATGGTTATCGAAGCTTGTGGCTTATTGCCTTAGCTTTTGATTGTAAGAGCTTTTGCTCAAGAATTGTTATCAATGAAAAAGTAGAAATTCACATTCAAAAAAAATGATACATGTCAACTCCATATTTATTTTGTGTTCATCTAAAATTAATGTAGCTTTTAAAATCAAAATTTAATCAAAAGTCAATAATAATCTATCACAAATTTAATAATCATTTTAAAAGTCAAATTAATTTTAAATAAATACAAAATAAACATAAAATTGATACGTATTATTATTTTTAATTCTAGCTTTGAAATGTTTTTGTTTTTGTGAGAGTGACGATATTGAAAGCATAACGTGTTTTGTGCTTGTTACTTTTCAGAGAGAGAAAATGTTATAAATATGCTCACAGGAAGTGAAAGGGACATGCATTATTATAGACGACTTGCAATCAGCGTGGCATTTTAAGAGGTGCTCCAAGCCATCGTACAAGCATTCTTTAAAGCAAAATTCGCAGGTTCTTTCCTCCTTTGTTTCACTTTATTTTGTTACTGATTATAAAGTTTGCTGAATTATTTTTGGGGACAAATACAAATTAATATTACCTTTAGACTTTAATGTAGGTGTCAATTTAGTCCCTACACTTTTAATTTGAAAGATTTAGTCCATACATATTGCATTTATTACAAATCAAAGTGTCAGCTAAAATTTTTGTTAAATCTAATGATCAATGTTTTATCGAGTAAGTTGAACAGCTAGTCGGCCATCATAATTTATTTTCAATAAGTAATGCAACCATGATCCATTGATTCTTCTGTCTATGTACACAAAATGTTACTTAGAAGAAATGGATGAAAAAATAAATTAAAAATAAAACAAGCCACAAGTGAGAGAAAAATAAAAAATCTTGTAAAAAATTGAAACTATATGATATGATCCTAATGTCCCACAGGCTTTTTTTCGGTGCCCTCCTCTTGTAAACCAATTTTTAAGAGTAGTTTTACCTAAGGTTTGTATCAATATAATGTGGACGACTTAGATCTCTACCACTGGACGTAGCAACTTATGATAGTGGTATATATGATCAACCGAGTGAATAATAAGGAGAGCGTAGGGAAATAAGTTATTATTTTGTAATGTAAATTTAGAGGAAAGGAATAAATATTGTCACTTTACTATTATTGATAATGGAGTAATGCTACTCTTTACACCCATTTATAACACTTATTTTACACTGGTTGACGTTACATATTTTATGTGTCTTTTTTATTTATTCTTTTAAGTGGCTGAGATGGAAAGCCACTTAAAACACGTGACATAAGCCGGTGTAAAATAAGTATGATACAGATGATGTGGAAAATCATATGTTTTTTAAATGATTAGATTGTATTAAATTTTAGAAATTTTTTAGCACAATGTTTGATTCTTCGCTTCATTAGCTTTAGCGAGTCGAAAAAGAAGGAAATGTAATGTTAAGGACTAAATTGAGACCCATATCAAAATCCAAAGATGATATTTGTATTTTGGCATTTTAATAATTTAACGGTGTTTATATTTGAGTAATGCTATTATATACCATTCTTTTATCTTTTAAATTGATGTGATTTTTAAAATTACAATTAGATAAAAATTAAATAGTAATCCATCCCAAATTTAATAGTGAATTTTGATCTAATGGTGATAAGTGATGCTCGAATGAAAACCCATGTCTTCCTTGTATCCTCTTAAAATTGATATGAATTTTAAAATTACTATTGAATTTGTTATAGACCACTATTAAATTTTGATATAATGGTAATTTTAACAGCCACATAAATTTGGTAGGATATAAGGGAGACATGGGTCTTCCTTCTAGCATTACTCAATGGTGATTTTAAAGAGTAATTATATATGTCAACCCCATATTTACCTTGTGTTTACCAAAATTGATATTGCTTTTAAAATTACTATCAAATTTATAATAGATTATTATTGACTTTTGATCCAATGATGATTTTCAAAGTCATATCAATTTTGGTGGACACAAGATAAACATGAGGGTTAACATGTATGATTACTCGATTTTAAAAGCTAGTACATTAACTTAAGGAGATAAAAGGAGAATAAAAAGATAGTATATAACATTGCTCTTCATATTTTGTATTCTATACATTGGACTTTTGTATAAAATATATATGACTCAATCATATATAATTGCAATAACGGGTTTCTAATATCTTTATGCCAACTAATTACAAGTGAAAAATTGTGTTAAATACTCGTTTATCTTAAAAGATTAAGTTGGTACAAGAAATAATGAATTTAATTATCAAATTAATATTTTAACACTTCCATTTACCTATGAACTAAAACTCTCTTAATAAATGGTTTCAACACGTAAAATATTTAATTTAAATGAAAATTATAATATGAAATTTGAGTTTAAACTCAAAATTTATGCTGTAATAATAGATTTAATAAATAGAAAAAGGAAGAGAAGAGAGTGAAGATGAGGAGAGTGATGGAGAAAGAACTGCATGTGGGGACCTACAACTAGGATTTTCTTTTTATTAACATATTATTTATATTATAGTAGGACAAATAGAGATTTAAAGAAAGGCATTAAAAGGAAAATCTCAGAATCATTTAAGAAAGGAAGAGATGCCTTTAACTATCATTGATTTTGAGCTTTTCCAAAAATATCTGAAATAAAAAACCAGATTTTCTGTTTTATTACTCCTTCTAAAGACAGTAACTGTGTGATTTTTTTTTTTTTTCTCTCTTTTGAGCGAGATATACTCGGGTACTCATGCATTATATATAGAGCACTGATTGACATCAGCCCAGGCTGATTCAACAGTGAATCAAGCCTGGGCATGATGAGAATTAAAAAAAAAAAAAAAAATTATTTTTTTAATCATAGGACCCACCAAAATTACTGTTTACATGCCCAGCTATTCACTGTTGAATCAGCCTGGCTGATCTTTATCATTTCCTTATATATATAGATACCTTTATACCATAATTTAAGGAAAATGCTTAAAACATCTACTAGAAATTCTTCTAGGGGATCAACTAGCATTTTTTTTTATTATTTTAAATCAAATTGGGCACCTCTTCAAATGAAGAGATGGGCCCCACTTGATTTAAAAAAATAAAAAAATGCTAGTTGATCCCTAGAAGGATTTCTAGTAGATGTTCTAGCACTCCTCATAATTTAATGAACATGTTTGGTAGACCTGTATACAACATGAGGAGAGATAGGTACTATACAGAAAATAAATTTATTTATAACTATAATAATACCATTAAATAGCAATGAACTAATTGAAAGAAAACATAATGGCGCGAATAAGAAAATAGAGAGCCTCATCAAATTCCTAATTTTACGTAATCCAAATATATTCTAATTCATATATTGGGGCTTAAGAGTATATTCACAACAGACACCAGATTTTCTGTTTTATACTCCTTCTTAAGACAGTAAACTGTTGATTTTTTTTTTTTCTCTCTTTAGAGCGAGATATACTCGGGTACTCATGCATTATATATAGAGCACTGATTGACATCAGCCCAGGCTGATTCAACAGTGAATCAGCCTGGGCATGGATGAGAATAAAAAAAAAAAAAAAAAAAAATATTTTTTAATCATAGACCCACCAAAATTACTGTTTACATGCCCAGGCTGATTCACTGTTGAATCAGCCTGGGCTGATCTTTATCATTTCTCTTATATATATAGATACCTTTATACCCATAATTTAAGGAAAATGCTTAAACATCTACTAGAAATTCTTCTAGGGGATCAACTAGCATTTTTTTTTTATTATTTTAAATCAAATGGGGCCCACCTCTTCAAATGAAGAGATGGGCCCCACTTGATTTAAAAAATAAAAAAAATGCTAGTTGATCCCCTAGAAGGATTTCTAGTAGATGTTCTAGCACTCCTCATAATTTAATGAACATGTTTGGTAGACCTTGTATACAACATGAGGAGAGATAGGTACTATACAGAAAATAAATTTTATTTATAACTATAATAATACCATTAAATAGCAATGAACTAATTGAAAGAAAACATAATGGGCGCGGAATAAGAAAATAGAGAGCCTCATCAAATTCCTAATTTTAGCGTAATCCAAATATATTCTAATTCTAATATTGGGGCTTAAGAGTATATTCACAACAGACACCCAATGATATTTCCAATCAAATTACTTTTTATTTTTCTATTTAAATACACTCTATAATAAATTTCTTAAAATCTCTCCTATATCATTAAAAAATAATATTTTTTACTTTTACCTTTTATTTTTTGTTATTTGTTTTTTCAAAAACTCTTTTCTTCTCTCTTTATCTCTCGTCTCCGTCTTCTTTCTCTCTTCTCTCTCTCGTCTGCGTCTCTTTATCTCTTGTCGCTGTCTCTCTCTCTCTTGTCCGCATCCATATCTATTCCACGATCTCTTCTGCCTTTGGCTTATTAGGCTGATTGTAGAGAGATATCTGATTGGATCTGTCTTTCATCTTCAAGTTTCACTCAGACGTAAACTGAGGTAGTGTCACACCAAAATACCCAAGAAGCAAAGGATTCAAGGTAGCCGTATTGAAGTTGGATTTCATCCTTTTCAGGGGGATCCGTTCATAGATTGCTCATGGCAGACCTGTTTCTCTACGTCCCTAAATTCACCAAATCCAAATACTCTTATGCGGCGTTGGGTGTTGATAGGAAAATCTTCTCTTCTCTGTTCGGTGTCGTTGTCTCTGATTCCGTCGGATGAGGAGAGAGCCGTTGTCATCGTTGTCTTCTCTGATCACCAAAATCTGTTTACTTGGAACAAAGAAGAAGAAGCAAGGAGTAAGGCGTACAAAGAGAACCGTGAGAGAAGAGAGAGTACTTTTGGATAATAAAGCATTGGGTTGCCTTGTAGTGTTTCCAAGGTTCAGGAAAAATATAGGGTATTTGTTGTGAGTGAGTTTTTGTGATTTTTTTGAATATTTTTCTAAATTTTTTAAAAAAGAACAAGATATAGGGAGTCTGCTGTTAATGCTCTAATAATACTAGTAATAGCTTTCCTAAAACGTATTATATTCTCTAAATATAAGAAAAATTCTTAAAAAATTCACTTGAAACACATTCCCTTAACGTTTCTTAACCATGGAATATCAAGGGAACCAACAGTGCTAGCCTAAATTTAGGGTAGCACACTGGCATTTTTGTTTCTCTTAATATTATTTTAATAAAAAAAGACTTCATCTTTTTTTTAGCATTTGTTTAAAATAATATTTAAATAATTTTATTTTTTCTCTATCATTTATTTGAAAGATTATTTAATTAAATGGTATACATAAAAGATAAGGAAGACACTGATTGTTGCTTATTTGTCACTGGGAAAACAAACTTGACGGATGGAAAAGATGGCGGCTAGTGATTTCATTGCAGATGAGGACTTTGTCATTAACATTCCACCGCACCTGCCCCTCATTGATATCTCATTGGACTTGTCCCCTGCTGAGTGGCCGGAATGCTGTATCTACAAGGTTCCCAAGCAACTGCGCAAGGTAAAGGAAGAAGCCTACACCCCTAAGCTAGTCTCAATAGGCCCCTTTCATCACGATGAAAATGAATTGAGGGACATGAAAAAGCACAAACTGAGATATTTGAAGGATTTCTTGAAACGGACCGACAAAAGCCAGGAGGATCTTCTAAAGATCATTAAAGACAACGAAGAAAAAATCAGTCATTGTTATTCAGAAGACGACTGTAGACTCGAAAGTGATGATTTTGTGAAAATGATTCTATTGGATGCCGTCTTTATAATTGAGCTCTTCTTAAAGGTTAGAGACAATGAAAAAGAAGAAGAGGCTCAGAGGAAAGGAAAAGAAAGTGACTACATATTAAGTAAACCATGGCTGAGAAATGGTATACTACATGACTTGATATTACTTGAGAATCAACTTCCTTTTTTTGTTCTTGAGAAATTATATATGGTCTCCTTCAATGACTCTTCCAGTTGCAACCATCGCGAAGAAGGCAAGCAAATTGAGAAACACAGAAAGGACTTGAAGGAAAAGGATGCTCCCTTTGTTAAGCTTTCCCGTGATTACTTTAAACGCTATGATCAGCAGCAAAAGTCCGTCATCGGCGAGGAAGTAAAACATTTCACAGATTTGTTAAGATATTTGTTTTGTCCACCAGACATGGAAAAGTCGAGCAGAAAAGAAAGCATAACTTCGGATACTAGATTTTGTGCCACAAAGCTTTACAACGCAGGATTGAAATTCAAAGCAGTTAAAAATGATAGACGCTTACTTGACATAACACTCTCTAAGTGCTCGCAACGCTTTCCGTGCTTCGTTTTATCATGCTTGATCTGCTTGATATGCTGTCCATGCTTGATATGGTTACTTGGGTGCTTCGGATGCCCGATGCATATATTGGAAGTCCCACAACTTGTGATAGACGATGATACTGAAGCTATTTTCCGAAACCTCATGGCCCTGGAGCAGTGTCATTATCCATCTAAAACTTACATCTGCAGTTATGTTTTGCTATTGGACCATCTTATCGACACTGAAAAAGATGTGGATTTACTTGTTCATAAGAAGGTCATTGCTAACAAACTTGGTAACAACAATGATGTGGCGGATGTAATTAACAAGCTCTGCAATCAGATTGTGGAAAATGGATCCTCCTACGATCATATTGCTTATGAGCTTAATGAGCACTATAAGTTCCCTTTGAACCATTTATTGGCAACCCTGAGAAGAGAGTATTTCCCCAATATTTTTAGAGGCACAGCAACTGTTGTTGGACTTATTGTCCTATGTTTCACTCTCTGGAATGCCGTTAAGCCTTTTGTCATGTAGATTTGATGTGTGGTTTAGTGTTCGTTGGAGTGCTTTGCTTTTTTGTTGGTGTCTGAACTTTCTAGTCTTATTTAGCTTGTGATATTCTCCCCATCTTGGATGGTGGTAATCTGGAAATCTGTTAGTGGTTTATGATATTTAAGCAATAAAAAATGTGGCAAGGTTGTGTTTTTAACCGCTGTGGAGTGTCTCTTTTTCAGCCAATAGAGTTTTAATGCTCTTTGGTTACTATTCAATTCTATCACATCTATGCAAATATCAGTTTTTATTATTATTTTTAGGAAAAAAATTAAGTGCTTTCATTAATTAATCAAGAAAATAGAGCAATTTCCTCTAATAAAACAACATCACAAATATATGTAGGAATTTCTTCTATTCAAACCTGATCTATCACATGTTTAATGGCAGCATTTGCTAAGCCATGTATAATACTCCAAAAATTTAAATTCATTTTTAAATATAAATTATTTTAAAATACAAATGGTTTTGAAGCAATGATATTTTATTTGAAGTTTGGATCATTTCTTTGAAAAAAAAAAAATTGCAGAGGGAGGATCGATCCTCCCAGGGACAGGATTGATCCTATCACCTCATCATGATCGATTCTCACTTTTCAGGATCGATCATCATACGTCAGAAGCTCATTTTTTTAGTGTCCAAAACCCTATAAACTAAACCATAAACCATATTTATTCATTCTTAAACCCTTGGTAACATATTTGCTCAAAATACCAAGCCCCAATAGCCCTAAAGCGAAGATAGAACGTGGAAGACGTCCGGAATTGACATTCTCTGTCAATTCTCAAGCCTTTGTTGAATCTTTTCGGTCAGTTTTCTCAAGGTAATCCTCTAATCTTGTGGTTTCTTTTATGCTTCTTTTCCAAAACCATAATCCGTTGAGTTCTTGTTATACTTTGTTTATAATAATGTTTTATAATTGATTAGAATGTATTTTTATAATGAGAATATTTGTTTTACAGAGAGAGTATGTTGTAAATGGTTATTTTCAAAAATAGTAAATCGATATTTCATAATTGTTATTTTTTAATGATTTTAAGATAACGGTTTTAATTTTATTTACGTTATAACAAATTTATGTATTCAAACAGTGTTTTAAACCAGCACAAACACATACTTCGGATTTATTTAAGTTTGTGTTGGGAAATGGAAGTAAACTCTTGATAATCTCATATCAGGAGCGTAACTTTGAAGTTTTAAAATTATTCTGAGATATTTTCAAGCGTTTTCTAAATCCTAAGGACGTTTGAATGCATGTTTGAGGGACATAAAGGCTTGAAACTGAGGCTTGAAACTGGAGCTAGGAGGCACCATGATCGATCCCTGCTAGGCAAGATCGATATTAGCCAGAGCAGGGATCGATCCTAGCATGGAAGGATTGATCCTACCCCTGCAGGATCGATCCCAACCCTTTAGGCTTAATCCCAAACTCCTTGTGATCGATTACAGCCTCAGGATTGATCACAAAACCTATAGGGTTGATCCCAATTGTCTTGAAAACCTATTTAGAGTTTCTATTGTGTGTTCTAGGTCTCTAAGGGTGAGTTAGGTTTGTTATTAGTATTTTGTCTAATTGTGAGTTGGTATGCAATGCAGGAAATTAGGATGTTTGACAATTCATCTGAGTGGTCAAGGTAAGTGAATACTTACGGAACTAGGAAAGAAACCATTTTAGAGCATGTTATCTTGATATAAACTAATCAAATTATATATTTTATGATTATGTCGTGAGCCTATAAATTTTTAAGTCTGATTCATATTCTTCTGATAACTGTTTCAAGTGCATAAAAGACTGTGATTTGAGAAAGAAAAGTTAAAACTATGTTAATAAACCATATCTACATTTAATTGACATGACCAAGGGTCATGGGCTTCCATTATACGGGTTTGACCATTTGGTCCGATTTATTTTATGTTTTGCCATTGGATCCAAGAGGTGAGATGAGTAACCAGCGCATCCATGTTTACATGATAGTCACGACATATGGCATTATTTAGCAGCGTGGGCACCCAGGGTCGAACATGGTGGGGTTGTTGTATGATGACCGCTAGTTTGTACAAATCGGGATACTGGTGTGTACTAGAGTTTCTTATTTGCTGTTGCTAATAAGCTATTATTAGCAATGACTATTGTTGTCGCTAATGATATATTCTGGTAGCTAATACTTGTTGGAAAAAACATATATTTTTCAGAACTCGTGAGAAGCGAAAAAGAAAGAAAACGAGAAAATAATCAATTACAAGACTCATAAATTTAAGTGGTTCACCCTCAAGGACTACGTCCACTGTGTTGCGACAAAGTTTCATTATTTTCAAAAAATAGTACAAGTGAGGCATCAAAACGCGTATACAAGACCATACTACAGAAGCAGCTATTTAAAGACCATCAATTGGGTCGAAAATACATAAACGGGCAAGCCTCTGCTCCATGTACTAAGCCTCAAAAAAAATTTCATTTAAATCGTAGCGCTCCATATAGCCTAATAATACCATCCTGTTACACACCGCACGGGAAAAAATTTCTGTAAGGTTATTAGCAACGACATATTAGCAGTGAAATATTTGTTGTTGCTGATGTGATTTTTTTCCTGACATTCAGCGGCAACACAAATGTCGATGCTGAAAATCACTTATTAGCAAGTTGTTGTTGATAATTGCTTATCACTTTTTAGTTGTTGCTAAAAATGTGGTTGCTAATGATCAAATTTTTTGTAGTGTAATTAATTGTGCGCATATGCCGTATTTTGTACATTAGACTTTTGTATAAAATATGAGTCAATCATAAATACAAGCCTACCGATTTCTCAGAATATAATTGCAATACTGGATTTCTAAATATATTTATAGCCAACTAATTACAAGGTACAAATTTGTGTTAAATTATCCATTATCTTAAGACTAATGCTATACCTTAGACTTTTATTCTCCTTTTGTTCCCCAAAGGTAGTGTGAGTTTTAAAATCACCTACTTATAGCATTATTCTTATCTTAAAAGTTGAAGTGTATCAAAAATAGTGAATTTAATCATCAAATTAATATTCTAACATGGACATTTACTTATATATGGACTCAAATTCTCTCTTAACAAGTAAAATATTTAATTTAAATGATAACTATAATATAAAGTTACCGTTCAAACTCAATATTTCTGCTATCATAACACGTTGAATGAAGAGAAAAAAAAAGAAAAGAGAGAGAGAGAGAGAGAGAAGATGAGGAAAGTGATGGAGAAGAACTGCATGTGAGGACTAAAACTATGATTGTGAGCTTTTTTAAAAGAGAAATGCTACTCAATATTTTCAAGTAGAATTCTTGTATAAGTGACATATTCACATTCACTTTTTCTTTTTTTTCAAAAAAAAAAAACAAAAACAAAAATAAAAAGCAAAGAAAATGCTACTTGATCAGAATGTTGAGTAGCATTTCTCTTTTTAAAAATATTTGAATAAAAACCAGATTTTCTGTTTATTATATACCTCATGTCTAAAGACATGCAATAACTGTGTAAAAATAATTTTTTTTCTTCTTTTTCTTTTAGTCGAAACAATTAATGTCTCAAAGTTGAGTGAGTTTGGAACAAGATATTGCTACCAGGAACATACTGAAACTAATTAAAGAAAAGCGCGCGGTATCTAAGCCAAACAAATTAAGATTTATACGGCATACCCTTTTTTATTTTTTATGTCTTTCTCTTTTACTTTTATTTCTTTCTTGTTCTGCAAAAGCACGATGTGATATGTACTTCTTANGTCAAGCGCAGGGGCTGAAGACCTGAGAAGATAGGATTAAAAAGTCTTTTTATTTTATTTTATTTTTTTCACCTACCTAACATGCCACCCACTCTTTTTGAGTGGGTGGCATGTTCTAGGCCATTAGATATATCTAATGGCCACTATTATCAAAAAAAAAAGCTACCCTAACAGTTTTTTACAATTGCCGGGATCTTAATCCGAGAAGATAGTCCCACCCCAACGTGTTCTCTCAGGACTCTCAGTCTATGAGGTCCCATCCGCTGCATTTAATGCCCTCGAGTTGTTGCAGTTTGACAATTAATACAGATGCTAACAATTTCGTACGGATGCCTCTACCAATTTATGTGACTTCTCCAGTAAAGTAATGAAAAACAAAATTATAAAATGTTTTGATTTTTTTTATTAGACATTAATTAATTTTCAAAATAGATGGTCAAATGTCCGACTCAACATAAAATTTATAAATCATGATCTCATTTTAAATGTTATAAAAAGCTTTGACTTTTTTCATTGAACACCAATTAATTTTCAAATGAAAAAGTCAAAAACTCGATCCAACACAAAGCCTATGAAGTTGTTTGGCAAGGGGTTATGAGATAAAAACCCCCAAAAAAAAAAAAAAACATTTCAATTTATTTATATTCCATCAATAACTTTTTAACAACTTTATCAACTTTTTATATTACATCATACACTTTTATTACTATTCAAATAAAAAATTTACTAAAAAACAAAGTATTTAACTTTTTCATACAAAAAATTTACAACATTCTTTCTACTTTATATCACATCAAAATTCAAAAACCCCCTAATTCAAACCCAACCCTTTGTCAAACATACCCTGTGACTTGGTCCCTTCAACCCAAAAAATATCAATATTTGTACATTAAATGCTATAAGCTAATCTCTATGCATTAAATACTATAAGAACAATGCCATGTGGCCTCATATCCTTTCAAGGATAAGAATGTATAGCATTAGAGTAATTATATATGTCAATTTTAAGTTTATTTTGTATCCATCAAAATAGAAGTGACTTTTAAAATTACCATTGAATTTTTGATAGATTATTATTGACTTTTAATTTAATAATAATTTTAAAAGTTATATCAATTTTAATAAACACATGATAAATATAGAGTTGACATATATCATTACTAATAGCATTAACCCTTCCCCTAATTGTTAGGAAATATAAAGTCTAATAAAGGCTTGTCCATTCTTGGCTTGGAGAGGAGAAGAGAAAACCAAAAACCTTCAAGGATTACTTTCCCCCTCGGCAAGGGAAATCCAAGGGAAAAAAGGAAAAAGATATTGGGCCTAAAGAAAGGATTCAAGACATACCCAACAATCTCCCACTTGGCTTGAATTCCATCAAGTCTCAAAAGCAAATGTCCTCAGGTCGTCTCCCCTACCTGTCCTCAAGCTTGAAGACCAACTGAAGCTGCGCACAGCTTCAGTTTCTCAACAGTCACACCTTTTGTAAACATGTCTGCTGGATTCTCTGTACCACGAATCTTTTCAAGTATCAACTGTTCGCTTTCCAATAGTGAACGTATGAAGTGATACCTCAGCTGAATGTGCTTCGTCCTCGAATGATACGCCGGATTCTTCGCAAGAAAAATAGCACTCTGACTGTCACTGTGTAGAACGCTCTTCTCATTCTTCTTACCCAACTCATCCAAGAATCCCTTTAGCCAGACCATCTCCTTTCTAGCTTCTGTCACAGCCACGTATTCAGCTTCTGTGGTAGAAAGGGCCACAATTTTCTGTAACTTTGAGGCCCAGCACACCGCTGTACCACCCCTTATTGTTAGGAAATATATCTTATTTCTCCCAAGACCCGTGAGATGCGAATAATAAGAAGATAGCAAAAAACAATCACACACGACACCAAGATTTAAGTGGTTCGGCTTAACAAGCCTACATCCACTGTTGGAGACGACCCGGAGAAATTCACTATCAAAAGATGGAGTACAAAAGTAACAGGGAGAAAAATCACTCAAAACCCAAAGCCCCAATACACCCGTATCTCACCCTCACACAATAGAGGAAAAAATAACAATTGGAACTCTGCAATTTTTTCTTCTCCCTACGCACTACACCATGCGTTCTCCACCTCTCCTTTTTCTCTCTCTCCTTTCTTTTTCCTCCCCTTTTTTCTTCTTGCCGTGTATTTCTTTTCTTTTGGCTTAATGCACAAAGGGCTGCTCCAGCCCTTTAAATAGAATGAACAAAGTCGGTTAAATAAAGTCTAATAAAGGCTTGTCCATTCTTGGCTTGGAGAGGAGAAGAGAAAACCAAAAACCTTCAAGGATTACTTTCCCCCTCGGCAAGGGAAATCCAAGGGAAAAAAGGAAAAAGTATTGGCCTAAAGAAAGGATTCAAGACATACCCAACAATCTCCCACTTGGCTTGAATTCCATCAAGTCTCAAACTTATTATTCTGTACACCCACTTGTTATGTAAAGCCTTCTTACCTGCTGGCAACTCAGTCAGCTCCCATGTTTGGTTAGTCATCAATGAGTCCATCTCATCCTTCATGGCTAACTCCCACTTGGTTGAATTTTCAACTTGCAAGGCTTCATCATATGTCTCTGGCTCACCGCCATCTGTCAACAGAATATAGAACAAGGAGGGTGAATAACGTTGTGGAGGTCTAATGGTTCTGGTAGACCTTCGGACAACCGTTGTAGGTGTTCCCTGCTCAATCTGTTGTTCTTCAGTTTCTTCAACTTCAGGATCTTGTTCAGCTTCTAGATCCTCATCAACTTCTGAATTTCTTCTTTGAGCTGCACCATTAGAAATTTCATCCAAGCTGATAAAATCAGGCTTCTCAGCCTCTGACTCTGCATTGACTGATTCTGCATTCGAACCATCCTTGTACACAGCCATTTCATTAAAAGTAACATTCCTACTTCTAATGATCTTCCGGTTTTGATCATCCCAAAACCTATACCCGAATGCCTCATCCCCATAGCCAATAAAATAACATTTCTTAGACTTAGCATCTAACTTGCTACGGGCATCAGATTCAATGTAAACATATGAGACACAACAAAAAACTTTTAAGTGAGAAAGATTTACCTCATTTCCACTCCAGACTTCTTCAGGTAGTCTGTGGCCTAGAGGAACAGAGGGTCCTCTATTTATCAAGTAAGCAGCAGTACTCACTGCATCCGCCCATAAGGTTTTTGGTAACCCAGCATGCAACCTCATACTCCTTGCACGCTCATTGAGGGTTCTGTTCATGCGCTCCGCGACGCCATTCTGTTGTGGTGTCCCTGGGATAGTTTTCTGCATCTTAATCCCATTTACCGCGCAAAACTGTTTAAATCCCCCGTCTTCATATTCTCCTCCATTGTCTGATCTTAGACACTTCAATTTCAAACCAGTTTCTGTCTCTACCATGGCCTTCCACTTCTTAAAAACTTCAAATACATCAGATTTTTGCTTTAAGAAGTAAATCCATACCTTTCTGCTTGAATCATCTATGAATGTGATGTAGTACCACGAGCCACCAAGAGATGCCACTGGGGAGGGACCCCACAAATCAGTGTGTACCAGATCCAACTTCTCAGGCTTCGGAGTTCTGCCAACATTCATGAAACTCACCTTCTTCTGCTTCCCTAGGATGCAGTCTTCACACAAATCAGATTCAACTGACTTCAGTTCTGGTAGTTTCCCCTTTGACAGCAACACTTTCATCCCTTTCTCGCTCATATGCCCAAGCCTTAGGTGCCATAGTTTAGAGTCACCCTTTGTAACTGCAACTGCAACTGTATCTCTCGGATTAGTAGTTAAATAGAGAGTACCTATTTTATATCCCCGAGCCAAGAGTCTGTCTCCCATGCATACTTTCCACTGACCACCGTGGAATTTTATGGCATGCCCTTCTTCGTCAAGTTGTCCCACTGAAATCAGGTTCTTCTTCAGCTGTGGGACGTGTCTGACCTTTTGTAGCTTCCGTACCGAATCGCTGTGGACTCTGATGCGAACATCGCCCATGCCCACGATATCTAGAGGCGTTCCGTCAGCCAAGTACACTTTCCCGAAATCTCCAGCAACGTAGTTTTTGAGTACTTCACGGATCGCAGTGGTATGAAAAGAGGCTCCCGAGTCCATGACCCAAGAGTCAAGAGGACTGTCAACAGAGAGAACTAGAGCATCTTGTATTTCTTCTGTTGCCACGACATTTGCAGAGTCGTTACCAGTCTTCTTCTTTGGTTCTTTGCAATTTTTCTTGAAGTGGCCAGTCTTGCCACAATTCCAACACTCCAGCTGTCGTCCAGATCTGGATTTGCTTCTACCCTTTCTGGATTTTGACCTGCCCCGGCCAGAGTTCCTGTCTTGTACTCTACCTCTTGTCTCGAGGTTTAGGGCTGCACCAGAAGTCGAGGTTTCACCGGCATCTTTTCTCCGAACTTCCTCGCTTAGAATCAAATCCCGTATGTCTTCATAACTGAGCTTGCTTTTCCCCGCAGAATTGCTCACAGCCATCCGCACAGCTTCCCAGCTATTTGGCAACGACGCCAACACAATCAAAGCACAAATCTCATCATCAAAATCAATATCTACTGAGGATAATTGATTTGTGATGGTGTTGAACTCATTGAGATGTTGCGCTACCGAGGCTCCTTCAGCCATCTTTAAATTGAACAACTTCTTCATCAGGTGCACCTTGTTGTTTGCCGACGGTTTCTCATACATACTTGACAAAGCCGCCATTAGACCTGCAGTGGTCTTTTCCTTCACAACATTGTGTGCCACTGATCTTGACAACGATAACCTGATAACTGCCAGGGCCTTCCGATCAAGTAGGGCCCAATCGCTATAGTACATATCGTCTGGTTGCTCCCCCAAAAGAGGCAGATGTAGTTCCTTCCCATAAAGTACATCTTCAATCTGCATCTTCCAATATACAAAATCCGAGCCATCAAATTTTTTGATTCTTTCTGCTTTAACATCTTCTCCTGCCATCGCTCCCACTCGAACCAAAAGCTCTGATACCAG
>FXXK01000364.1:58816-83982 GCA_900184695.1 Betula pendula
CTTGCCGTGTATTTCTTTTCTTTTGGCTTAATGCACAAAGGGCTGCTCCAGCCCTTTAAATAGAATGAACAAAGTCGGTTAAATAAAGTCTAATAAAGGCTTGTCCATTCTTGGCTTGGAGAGGAGAAGAGAAAACCAAAAACCTTCAAGGATTACTTTCCCCCTCGGCAAGGGAAATCCAAGGGAAAAAAGGAAAAAGATATTGGGCCTAAAGAAAGGATTCAAGACATACCCAACACTTATTACCTCCAAACCAAGTCATCCTCTTTGAAAGATGAAGCTTCAAAGAAATTCAAAACTTTAAAAACGAATCTGACGAAATGCTTTTGTAAATGCCCAAATTAATAGACTAGTGAGTCTTACATACCTACGTAAGCACATGTGTTGATGATTGCATTAAGGGAAGGGTTTATGTTAATCCAATCCTAAATATTCCAAGGAATGAGATTGAAACAATATTGGAGGCCGGATTGTGAGAATGACGTCCCTAAATTAAGATCTGATTCTATTAATGGTTTGTGTTATATTATGATCGATCATAGTTTAAATCTCTATGATCATGTCAATTTTCGAGAAGGTAATATGGTAGTCCTGATTTTCTTATTAGAACAGAAGTTTTGAAAGATAAGAAGAGTTAGAAGACTACACAAATATGATAGGAGTTACCGTAATAATTAATGAGCAGTTACAAATAGTTAATGATAAGAATAAGAAGTCTTGTAACATAATGAAGCATGAGTTACGAATAAATATTTTTTTTTTTTTTTTTTTTTTGAGTGAGAATCTGCCAAATTCCATTAATAATAAATCAGGAGCATAAAGCTCTTACAATAGAAGCTTAAACCGCAGATTAAACATAGCACAAACGCTATGAAATTACACAGCCATAGACTGGACAAAAGCATCAAACAATTAAAGAACTGTCTATGACTACAACCACCACTAACCCAAGAACAACTCCAGAAAAGAAGCAGATCTGTTTAGCAGACTAGATTTAAGGTTAGATCGGGACATGATTAGCCCGAAACGCACTCCTTTATTCCAGGTCGTGAGAGTTATTCTCCCACACCCAAATCTACTCTCCTCGACCCTAAAGGGCAGGAGACACACACTCCTCTGTCATCCTTGATCAAAGACCCAGGACGACAAACAAAATACAAGAAAATTAAAGAAAACAGAAAATAAATGCAAAAATATAAATCCACAAAGCAGATCTACCGACTGAAGGCGGAGCGGAGGGTGGTGCCGACGTGAGGTGGTGGAATTCTTCCAAGTTTACAGATCTAGTTTTGAAAAACCAGATTTAAAAACTCGAAAGAAGTAGATCCGGCCTGTGAGCATCAAGAGGAGGTGGAGACCGGCCACCACGTGGTGGAAGGGAAGTCGATAAAGTTGCTTGTGGAGAGATCAGCCTCCAAAGAGGAGGAAAGGCCACCAAAAGAGCAGTTGCTGCCTACGAAAGGCAAGAAGAGAAGGGGAGAGGAGGAAGGGGGGAGGGGTGGAGGAGGGAGCGATATCCCTCCTCCGCCCAAAACATCGGGAGCGTCTAAGTTTTCTGAGAGTTAATTGTTTGGGTTTTTGAATTTTTATGTGATATAAAAAATGAGTTACGAATAAATATAAATCAATTATAACGTTTTGTAATTCATTATAAATAAAAAACACATCCTCTTTGTGCATTCACCGGAGTTAAGCATACATTCTTATATTTCTTATTGAAAAAGATCAAACGACATGTTTTTGTGTTTTTCCTTCCCGAAGATCGAATCAGAAATAGATAAAAAGTGAGGAGCATAAGATTATTTGCTGATTTACTATATATGTAGTTTTTATAAATCTTTCATAAACTCTGACTTTTACTGTTGAAAAACAATCGTAGCTTTGAAATGTTCTTAATTTTGTGAGAATGACGATATTGAAAGCATAAAGTGTTTTGTGCTTGTCATTTTTGAGAGAGAGAGAGAGAGAGAGAGAGAGAGAGAGAGAGAAATATTATAAATATGAGCCCGCAGGAAGTGAGGGGACATTTATAGACTTAATGAGAAAGTGAGAGATTTGCTATCAGCGTGGCACATTTAAGAGGTGCTCCAAGCTAGCGTATAAGCATTCTTTAAAGCAAAATTTGCAGGTTATTTCCTCCATCGTTTCACTTTATTTTGTTATTGATCATAAAGTTTACTGAATTATTTTCAGGGACAAATACAAATATTACCTTTAGATGACTTTGATGTAGGTCAGTAGGTGTCAATTTAGCACTACACTTTTAATTTGACCGATTTAGTCCATACGTAATGCATTTATGACAAATCAAAGTGTCAGTTAAATTTTTTTGTTAAATCTAATCAATGTTTTATTGAATAAATTGAACATCCGGCCATCTTAATTTATTTTCAATAAGTAATGCAACCATGATCCATGGATTCTTTTGTCTATGGATACGAAAGTGTTGCATAGGTTTCGTTTGTTTCAGTGGAAATTATTTTTCATATATTTTGGTGTTTGGTATGATCGAAAATGATCGTCATTTAAGAGGTGCTCCATCTTTGAAGCATATATATTCTTTAAAGCAAAATTTGCAGGTTTTTCCCTCCATCTTTTAACTTTACTTCGTTCTGGATCATAAAGTTTGCTGAAATTAATGTTAGAAATCAAACTCTTGATTCATAAGTATTTTATAATTCTGACGTGACAGTCTTAACTAATTTTTAGATTAGTCATTGTAAAACAAATAAAAAAATCTATGTATTAGGACTGTCACATCAATATTGTGAGATAGTACTATGAAATAAAAATGTGATATATATGTAGGTCTAATTTTAGTCCTACACTTTTTTTTTTTTTCTTATTTTGAGTCCTACACTTCAAGTTTAAACGATTTAGTTCATACATATCGCATGTATGACATATTAAAGTATCGTTTAAAATTTGAGAAATGCTATTCAGCATTATTTGATGTCCATCTCTTAGCATTCCATTTTATGTGGCATATTCACATTTGTTTTTTATTTTTATTTTTTTGAAAAAAAAAAAGTAAAAACAGGACAACAAATAAAATTCTGGAATATGGGCAACAGACAATGCTGAATAGCATTTCTCTAAATTTTTTGTTAAATCTAATCAATGCTTTATTGAGTACGTACTTTGGACATCCGGCCATCATAATTTATTTTCAATATGTAATGCAACCATGATCCATATGGATCCTTCTGTCTATATATGGATACGAAAGTGTTACTCAAGAAGAAATGGATGGAAAACTAAAAGCAAAAATTAAACAATTAAGCTACGAGTGACAAAAAAATAAAAATCCTGAAAAATATTGACACTATAATGGGGATGACTTAGATCTATCACCGGAAGTAGCAACTTATGATAGTGGTCAAGTGTCAACCGAGTGAGGAAGAAGAGAGAGCGTAGGGAAATAAGTTCTTATTTTGTAATCTAAATTTACTAATTAGAGGTAAGGAATAATTAAATATACTGACATTTTACTGTTATTGATGATGCATGTGGTGGAAAATCATATGTATTTTATATGATTAGATATATTAGATTTTAGAAAGAAAAAAAAAAAGTAACAGAATGTTTGATTTGTTATAAATGTAATGTACATGGTACATGGACTAAATTGTTCAAAATTGAAGGTGTAGGGACTAAATTGGCACCCATATCAAAATCAAAAGGTGATATTTGTATTTTTCCCTTTTAGTAATTTAATTGTGTTCGTACATTGGAGTTTTGTATAAAATATGACTCAATCATTAATACAAGCTAAGCCTGCCCACTTGTGAGACATATAATTGCAATAATGGGTTTCTAAATATATATCTTTATGCCCAAGTAATTACAAGGTGAAAAATTGTGTTAAGGTATTGATTTTGTTAAAAGTTTAAGTTGATAGGAAATAATAAATTTAATTATCAAATTAATATTCGAATACTTCCATTTAATTATTATGGACTCAATTTTTTTTTTTAATAAATAATTAATTTTAACACGTGAAATATTTAATTTAAAAGAAATATTATTTTGCATTCTCCTAGCAAACTCAGTTGATGTGGTATGCTCAATCCACCCTTAAATCAATCTTAATTAAAAATAGGAAAAAAAAATTAAAGATAAATTGAGCATGCTACATCAACAGAGTACGTAATAAAGAGAATACTAAAAGAATGCAAAATAACATTTTTCTTAATTTAAAGGTGAGCTAAAATATTGAGTTAGAGTTCAAACTTAAAATTTCTACTCTAATAGAAAGTAGGTTGTATAAAGAGACAAGGAAGATAAGAGAGAGAAGATGAGAACTGTATGTCAGGACATAAAACTAGGGCTAAGTTCTCTCTCTATATATTAACATGTTACTTATAATACTCTAGTTGGAAAAATAGAGATTTGAAGAAAGGCATTAAAAGGAAAATCTAATAATCATTTTAAAAAAAGAGACCTGCTATTTCTCCATTTGTTATTAATCCATTTAGAAAAAAAAAAAAATCAACAATTGGATCTATAAGACCCCATGCCTATAGATCCAATGGTTGATTAATTGGATAAAAAAACAAAAAACATGGATGCATATGGAAAATTGCATTTCGATCTCTTTTAAAAAGAAAGAGATGCCTTAATTTAACTATCACTGATTTTGAGCTTTTTTAAAAATATTTGAAATAAAAAGCCATATTAATTTCTATTTTACTAGCTACATCATTAATTCTTATGAAGAAAATAATTTTGTGAAGTGAGTTGAGTGGGATATATATATACTCGAAGACTCATGTATTATATATATATATATAGGAGTAATGCTAAAGGCCATATTTTTATTCACTCAAAGTTGATTTGGGATGTAACACTATTGAATTTTGATCTAATAATAATTTTAAAAGCTATACTTTACTTTTGAGAGAATAAAAAGATAGTCCATATCATTGCTCATATATATAAATACCTTTATACCTATAATTTTATGAACATGTTTGGTCGACCTTGTGTACAACATGACTAGAGATACATACAGAAAATATATTTTAGTTATAAGTATAATAATACTATTAAATAGCATTAATCATGAACTAATTAATGTAACACCTTATTCTTTTTGAAAATTAAATCTTTATATATGACTTTTAAACTATACAATTTGTTATTCAGTTTATAACAAATTGCTACGTACGGATTGAATATGTAAATGTATATATGACTATATAAATAGAGAGATAAGAGAACTTAGATCAAGATATATAATAGGTCAAAATTATAGGAATCACTTGTATCATCAATAATGATGAAAAGATATTTAAGTAATTGAATGGAATCCAAACCAAAAAAAAAAAAATAGAAAAAGAAATATCCAATATTACGTATTGTTAATTATCATGCTCCAGTTGGGTTGAAATATTGTCGCATCTCCAATTTGCTTTAACAAAACTGGCCTATGGTCAAATTAGAAAAAGAGTTGATAAAGAAGTATATGGGGTGGGGGTTTGACAAGTGCCACAAAGAAAAGGATGCTAATAATATTGCTGCCTATTGAAATAAGCGATCTGCAGCTAATTGGATTGTATTAATTATATTCCCACTGATTGTTTCTTATTTGTCACTAGAAAAACAAACTCGAGAGATGGAAGATATGGAGGGTAGTGATTCCATTCGAAACGAAGTTGTGGAATGCGAACAGTTGGTGATTGACATTCCACAGGACCTGCCTCCTGCGGATTGGCCAGAATGCTGTATCTACAAGGTTCCAAAGCTACTGCGCAAGGTAAATGAAGAAGCCTACACCCCTAAACTAGTCTCAATAGGCCCATTTCATCACGGCCGAGAAGAATTCAGGGACATGGAAATGCACAAACTGAGATATTTTAAGGATTTCTTTCAACGAAGGATGCTGATCAAGAAGAGCCAGAAGGATCTTGCAAGTATCATTGAAGCCAAGGAAGAAAAAATCCGCCATTGCTATTCAGAAGACTGTAGGCTCATCGGAAGTACAGATTTTGTGAAAATGATTCTATTGGATGCCATCTTTATTATTGAGCTCCTCTTAAAGGCTAGTAGTAGTGAAGAGGCTATGAGGAAAGGAAAAAAAGATTATATTCAACGTCAACCATGGCTGGAAAATATTATATTTTCCGACTTGATATTACTTGAGAATCAACTTCCTTTTTTTGTTCTTGAGGATTTGTATCTGTCCGCCTTCAATGAGTCTTCCAGCCTTAGCCATCAGCAAGAAGGCCAGCAAATTAAGGAACACCAAGGAGACTTGAACAAAGAGCATACTCCATTTCTTAAGCTTTCTCGCCGTTTCTTTTCTAATATTTTTGATATTGATGAGCAGAAAGAGTCCAACATCGGTTGGGAAGTGAAACATTTCACAGATTTGCTAAGATATCTTTTCTGTTCACCAAAGCTGAAACCTACAGCAATATCTTTGCAAAATCTATGTAGTGCCACAGAGCTTGACGAGGCAGGATTGAAATTCAAACGAGTTGAAAAGAGACGCTTACTTGACATAACATTCCCCGAGAATAAGTGGTTGGAATATTGTCCGTGCTTCAATTTGTCATGGCTCTTGGCTTGCTTACCATGCTTGAAATGCTTTCCATGCTCGGAGGCTATGGAACGTTTCTTGGAAGTCCCATGCTTTAAGGTAGAGGACCGTACTGAAGCTCTTTTCCGAAACCTCATGGCCATGGAGCAGTGTCATTATCCATTTCAAACTTACATTTGCAATTATGTTTGGCTATTGGATGATCTTATCAACACTGATCAAGATGTGGCTTTGCTTGTTGAGAAAAAGGTCATTGCTAACAGGATGGGTAACAACGCTGCAGTGGCGACTCTAATTAACAATCTCTGCCTTGAGATTGTGGTAAATGGATCGTGTTACTCCGCTCTAGCTCAAGAGATTCATGTGTACCGTGATAACCCTTGGAACCGCAACATGGCATCTATGAAAAGCGTGTATTTCCGTGATTTTTGGAGAGGCACCGCAACTGTGGTTGGACTAATTGTCCTGACTTTCACTTTCTGGGATTTCCTTAAGTTATGTCAAGAAGAATCATAAGAAGAATTGAACTAATATATATATATATATATATATATATATATATATATTATTGTTTGTCGGAGTGCTTTTACTTTTCCTTTTATTTTATTGTTCTATTCAATAAGGGAAAAATGGGAGGAGAGCTTTGCTTTTAGTTGCAAGGGATGCATGGCATGCATGTGCATCTGAACTTTGTAATCATGTTTGGCTTGTGATCCTCAACTTTGTAAGTGCGTTTAATTATGATATTTCAGCAATAAAAAAATGTGGCAATTAATTGTCCTGTGTATCTATGCTCTGTGGTTACAACTGAATTTTACAACATCGGGGAAAAAAAAGGTCGAGAATGGTCACCTGACTTTTAACTATAGCAGTTATTTCTCTGTGTCAGTTAAAAATCCTTTTTTCAATATATTCCCCTTGGCCCTTAGGGTTGTTCATAGATTTGAGCTGGCTTTTGAAGTTTTCTGCTTCAGATTCAGAGCGGTTAATTAGTATCTTTGTGAGATTAGATATCCTTGCTGGTCGTTGCTCTATCTTTGAAGATGCTCGATGTTGCGATTTGTGTTCACTGTGATATGAAAGATTTGGCTGATCCGAGAGAGCCGCCAGAAATGGAAGATCGTGAGGAGGATGCTATCGCTGATGATATATATTGGAAGTAGTAAGGAATTTAGTGAGGACAACGTGATTCTGGCAGTAGAACCGGAGGTTGTTCCAGATGCGGATCGTGTAGATGATTCTTCGGGTACGAAATGAATGAAAAGAGATTAATGCTATGGAATTACAAAATGAAAAGTGAAATAAAAGAAAATAACAATTAGGTTTTACATGGTTCGGTTTATGATCTACATCTATAGCTTAAATCCGTAAGGATTACATTTGGCTCTTATTCACTTGATTAATTTATAATACAATGGATCCATTTTTTATAGGGAGGTGAAGAAAATACAAAATGGTATGAGAGATAAAAAATTAAAAAAAAAAGGCCCTATAGATTAGGCAGTTGGTTTTGGATCGGGTTGAGCAGTTGATGATCGGTCAAGTTCGACCTGAATCCGGGTGAACTAATCTAACTTGGTGAACCGGGTTGACAAACTAGGCCGAATCGGCCTAGCCAGCTTGGGCTACTGGGCTTAAAGAGGATGGACCCAGTTGACCTGCTTAGTTGAACTGGTTGGAGACGGGTCGGCTTGCTTGTTCAGTTGAGCCGAGTTGGACCTCGTGGAACGTTGAATTGGGCCTGCATGTTGAGATCGATTTGGTTGGCCTGCTCAACTTAACCGGGTGGAGATGGGCCGGTTGAATTTAGTTGGGCTGTGATGGCTTGAACCACTATGAACCGGGTCTAACCCGATGGATCGGGTTGACAAGCTGGGCCATATCAGCTTGAGCCTTCTAGACGGGTTGGATTTATGGGCAGGTTGGAAAATTTGGGCTGCACCAGCTTGTAACCCGATTACTCTAGGTTTGAGAATTGATCCGGTTTATTTGTTTTGTTTTGTTTTTTTTTTAAAAAAAAAAATTATGAAAGATATTTTTGTCATTGAGGAACATTGACATTTTTTGGTAGTTTAGGGAAAATATTGACACGATTGGTAGTTTAAAAAGAACATTGACAATGGAGTTGTAATTTGAGAGAGGTATGTATACTTTTTCCTAACTTTATTTTAAATAATACTATTATGGAAAAATTCACTTAATCCTCCGAACTGTCATGATTTTTGTAATGTCTCTCCCAAAATTCAAAAGTTTACAATATAGATGTATGATGTATTAGCCCATTTCAATCACCCTAATTTGTTAGGGTTTTTTGTGAATAGTAAACATTGCTGCTGTACATGTATAATATTTATAGTTTTGTGTTTTTTCTTGTTTAATAGATTAGATTAGATTAGTAGGAACTAGCTAGCTAGGAAAGAATCAATTCTATTATAGTATTGACGATAAACATCCACTCTCCGTTTAGGGTAGCTAGGAAAAAATCTCAATTTTATAATTATTAAAGAAGAAAAATCCCTGAATTTATGACTTAAAAAAAGAAAAAAGATCAAGATATATAACAGGTCAAAATTGAGGGATCTTGGTAGTTGGTATCCCGTGGTTGTGCTTTCAACGATGGTAATCTCTTATAGGAGTACCGTGTACCATCAAGAATAATGAGAAATGGATGCTATAATATTGCTGCCCACTGAAATAAGCTATTAGATTGCCACTGATTGTTGCTTACTTGTCACTAGTGTTAGTTTTTATTGGCGAATTTCGATGTCAAAGTTTTATTGTAATTTGCTCTTAAAGTCTCTTATTTTTAAAGTTTTTCTTGAGCACGTCTCTAATTCGTCCGCAGTCCGTACGGACGAGATCAAGACAGAATGGCTCGTCTCCAATCCCGTCCGCAATCAGTACGGACGAGTAGATTGCAAAGGTTTCCAGATTCACTCGTCTCTAATCCCGTCCGCAATCAGTACGGACGAGTTAATTTCTCAGGATTCCAGAATTGCACGTCTCCAATCTCGTCTGCAAATCGTACGGACGTGAAGTGATTTCAAGATTCCAGAAATGCACGTCTCCAATCTCGTCTGCAAACCGTACGGACGTAAAGTGTTTTCAAAATTCCAGAAACGCTCGTCTGCAATTCCGTCCGCAAATCGTACGGACGAATAACTTCAGAGGCACGCGTCTGCAATCTCGGCTGCAATCGGTACGGACGAGATACTCCTTTTTGCCGTGTATTTTTGTATTTAACCTAGATGCGTCCGGACGAGTCACTACCACGTACGGACGCCGACTTGAATTTTTTGAAGATTTCCTTCTCCAATTAGAACTAGGTTTTCATCTTTAAGGCTATAAATAGAGGTCTTCTAAGCACGATTTTGATGTACTTTGGAGGCTATATTTCCAAAGGTTTAGAGGTTATTTTGTTTGTGCTAAGAGAGGTTAGGCTTGTTTAGAATTATCATATTGCTCCTCTCTTATAATTTATTGGGTATCACACAATCCTTGTTTGCAACACTTGAAGCCTATCGGAGTTCCGATAAAGGAAGATCAAAGAAGAATTTTTCAGAGGTTCTGGGAGAACTACTGCGGTAGCAGGCAAGCGGGTCACTTGTCTAGTACAAGAGTGTGTCTCTCACAAAGGTTTTGTAAGTATGAACACCTTGTAATTTCTCATTCTTCTAGTGCATTGATTTCCTGGGTTTGGCTGCCCCGGAGTGGTTTTACTTTTGAAGAGTTCTTCAAAAGGTTTCCATTTCGTAACCAAAATATCTGTGTTGTGCGCTTTATTGCTTTTAGAATATTTTGTGTGGTTGCTTAAATTTTAAATTCCGTGTTTATTTGATATACACCTATTCAACCCCCCTTTTAGGTGTTATTTGGAGTCTGTTTATTATTTTCAACTAGGAAAACAAACTTGAGGGATGGAAAAGATGGCGGCTATTCAGAAGACTGAAGTAAATTGAGGCACAAACTGAGATATTTTACTTCGTTTGGTAGGGGTTTGGGGTTTTGAGTTTTGAGTTTTGAATGATAATAAGAAGTTACTTGATGTAATATAATAGAAAGAATATTATAAATTTTTTGTTTGAAAATTGAAAAAGTTTTATTTTTTTAATGAGTTTTATGTTTGAATAGTAATAAAAAGTATTAATATATATATATATAAATATATATATATATATTACTATATATATATTATTATATAATAGCTGAATCACATATCAAAGTGCTTAGAATTACGACACGTGGTGTAAACCCATAATTTTTTATGCAAAAAACCAATTTTTTAACCCATAATTTAAACACTGAATCGGTCAATTAAAGAGAACCGGCTCAGCTGAACCGGTTCTCTCTTTTATTTATTTATTTTTACTTATCTCTTTCTCCGCATCTAACTCTCTCTCTTTTTCTTTCTTTTTCTCTCAACTTTTATCTTTCTCCACGTCTATCTTTTTTTTTTCTTTTTTTTTTCTTTTCTTTTTTTTCTTTTTTTTTTTTTTTCACTTCTCTCTTTCTCAAACGTCTATCTCTCTCTCTCTTTTTTTTTCTTTTCTTTTCTCTCAAACTTCTCCCTCTCCCCACGTCTCATTTTATTTTATTTTCTTTTTCTCTCCACTTCTCTCTCTCCCCACGTCTATCTCTCTCTCTTTTTTTCTTTTTCTTTTTTCTTTTAAATTTGTATTATATATGTGAGTATATTTTTTCTTTGATAAAAATTGTAACTTTAGAATCAAGAAAATAATTTTTTTTGAATTTTTGTAGGCTAATGAATGATTATAGTGTATTTTAGTTTGATTTTTGTGTTTTGTACTGTTAATCTGGATTATCAATATTCATATGAGCTCATCCTGTTTGCTGCGATTGTTTGACTTTTGTGTTTTGTATTGTTAATCTGGATTAGCGATATTCATAGCTACCCATTTGTTGCAGTTTAAGGAAAAAAATAAATTTTTTGTGTTTTTAGCTATCCATATATAGATCTGAAACTAATGTTTTGTACCTTTGATAAAAATAGCACAATTCTCTCTAAAAAATTGTGATTGGATGTTAAATTTATTTTATTTGTAAGTCATTTATTTTTTATTATTGAATTTTTAGTGGGCTAATAGAATATTAGTGTATTTTTGTTTGACTTTTGTATTTTGTATTGTTAATCTGGATTATCAATACTTATACTTTATACGGTTTGTTACAATTTAACAAAAAGATAATTTTTATTTTTATTTTTTTATTTTATTTTTTATTTTTTAGCTATCAATATATAGATATGAAACTATTGTTCTACTCTATTTATATGTTTGTTCGTTGATAAAAATTACATCTTCAGAATTAAGATAATAAATTGTATGAATTTTTAGTAGACTAATGCAAGACTATAATGCGTTTATTTGATTGTTATGCAGCAAAAGGAACATAAACTCTTTCGAAACACCAAAGAGATGATTAAGTGTTGAACTTTGAGTGAAAGATTTCGTTTTATTGCGTATTCATAAAATACTTCTTTTCATTTTAAAGTACTTCCATGAGAACAAAGATTTTAATATGTTTTAATTTAAATGGATTAAACTAAAATATAAGGTCTTATTTTTTAATTCATTTGAATGTTTTATGTGTTTTTATTATTGTTATTATTATTACTATTATTATTATTATTATTATTATTATTATTCATTTGTATGGCTTGCTCAGATTTTCATACAATTTTTAGAAGTGCTTTTTGTGATTTTGAAAGTAAAAGAAGACAAAAATTTATTTATTAAAGATTCATGCTAATTTTCTATTGATGGTTTAATAATCAGAATGTAGGTTTTAATTCTTGCTTTTTCTTTGATTGTGAGACTTATCTGGATTTTTCATCATTTTTTTAAAGTGTTTTTTTGCTTTTGAAAGCAAAATGAAACAAAAATTTATTTAATTGTTATGCAGAAAATGAACAGAAACTCTTTCGAAAGATAATTAAGCATTAAACTTGATATGGATTATAGTGTATTTTTGTTTGACTTTTTGTATTTTGTATTGTTAATCTGTATTAACAATACTCATACTATATGTCGTTTATTGNATCTGGATTTTTCATCATTTTTTTAAAGTGTTTTTTTGCTTTTGAAAGCAAAATGAAACAAAAATTTATTTAATTGTTATGCAGAAAATGAACAGAAACTCTTTCGAAAGATAATTAAGCATTAAACTTTTTATGGATTATAGTGTATTTTTGTTTGACTTTTGTATTTTGTATTGTTAATCTGTATTAACAATACTCATACTATATGTCGTTTATTGCAATTTAATGAAAAATATAATTTTTTTTTCTTTTTTTCTTTTTGTATTTTTTAGCTATCAATATATAGATATGAAATTATTGTTTTGTGCATTTGATAAGAATAACACATCCCATTCCAAAAAATTGTGATTGTGTATTAACTGTATTTGTAGGTCGTTTATTTTTTCAATTTGTACTCTATTTATATGTTTCTTCTTTGATAAAAATTATAACTTCAAAATTAAGATAATAAATTGTGTAAATTTTTAGTAGACTCATTGAAGACTATAGTTTTTTTATTTGATTGTTGAACAGCAAAATTAACATAAACTCTTTCGAAACACCAAAAAAATAATTAAACGTTGAACTTTGAGTGAAAGATTTTGTTTTAATTGTTTCATAAAATACTTCTTTTCATTTTAAAGTACTCATATGAGAACAAAGATTTTAACATGTTTTAATTTAAATGGATTAAACTAAAATAAAAGGTCTATGTTTTAATTCATTTGAATGTTTTATGTGTGTTTTTTTTTTTTTTTCATTTGTGCGGCTTACTTAGATTTTCATACATTTTTTGGAAGTATTTTTTGTAATTTTAAAAGCAAAAGAAGGCAAAAATTTATGTATCTAAGATTTCTGCTAATTTTCTATTGATGGTTTGATAATCAGAATCTAAGTTTTAATCTTGCTTTTTTTTTTTAATCCTTTTTATTTCATTTCATTTTAAACTAGTCCCGTGGAAACAAAAATTTTAACATGATTTAATTTATATTGATTAAACAAAAATCAAGTGTCTTATGTTTTAACTCATTTGAATATTTTGTGAGATTTATGTTTTCGTTTGTGAGACTTATCTGGATTTTCAGTCATTTTTTTAAAGTGTATTTTCCGTTTTTAAAAACAAAAGAAGACAAAAATTAATTTGATTGTTATGCAGAAAAAGAACAGAAACACTTTCGTACGATAATTAAGCATTCAACTTGATATAAAAAGATTTATTTTGATTATTATGAAGAATCTTACGCATAGCGCGGATTATGAGCTAGTGTAATATAAAAAGTGTAAAAGTTGTTAGAACGTAATTGATGGAATGTAAAAAATTGGAATGTTTTAATGTTGAGTCTTTTAGAGAGGCTTTGCAAAACCTACAGGAATTCTGGACAATCTATATAGAGCCACAAAGCTTCACAAGGCAGTGTGTATTTCAATGATTTTTGGAGAGGCGCCGCAACTGTTGTTGGCCGGAGTACTTGTTCTCCTAGGAATCACTATCTGGGGTTTCATTAAGGAATTTATCGAGTCGTACTTCTATTGAATTTAGCTTGTAATCTGAACAATATTCTAAGTGGTTTTTGATATTTCAGCAATAAAAAATGTTGGAAATTTGTGTGTTCTTAATTTAAGAGATTTGTTTTGTTTTGAAATTATTCTAATCACCTTAAAAGCTTTATAAATAGAGTTTGGTACTTAAATCAAATATCAAGAAAAGATGTAGCCAAAAAAGCTTTTAACGTGCATGTGGATGTAGGCCATAGGCCAAACTACCTAATTTTGTGTCTTAATTTCTCTTTCTTGTCTCATCTCTTTACTTTATTATGAGATTCTATATATATGATATCAGAGCCTAAAACGACCAACATCAATCTTCCTCTCCATCCGTTGCTTTTCTGAGAATTTTTCTCGTTAACTCAATTTTCCTTCTTTTCATTATATTTCTGGCATTCTTTCACGACAAACTATTGCTCTATTCTTGATATTCAGAACACCCCCCACGGTTTTGTAGATCTACTAGACAGATATCGTTCCATCTAGTTTGGTTTCAAATCATCAGCGATGACGTCTTTTTCTCTGGCTTGTCCCCTTTTTGTGTTGTACCTCTATTCTGATACCATGTTAAATTATTATTTGTTCTAAAAACTTAAACTAAGAAGAAGAGATGAATTTAATTATATAATTTATTTTCTAACACAAGTAGACCGTATATTTCTGCGAATAGAGCTCTATTAACTCTTTTTAAAAAATAATAATAATAATAATCTTTATTTAACAGCTAAGACACGGCCTTTTGGCTAAACACAAATCTAATTACTCTGTTCATTAGCAGTACTCCTTATGGCTGAAGCGTCTTAATTATATCTCAAAAATCACATCATCTTGGAATAAGTTATGGTCATGCATGAAAAAAAAAAAAGTTATGGTCATGCATGTACGTGTTACGCGTGGTTAGCAACGAGGGGCCACATTTACATTCATTTAGTACTATAATCTTTTGAAGGCAATAAATTAGAAATCATATAATATATTATAGGCTAAGATGGGTAATTATAGGTTGTTGCTTTTTGGAACATGGTAATGCTACAAGGAATATAGTAAAACTAAAGAAGCCAAATAATGGTTTGATTTTCCCTATATATATTTGCTAAAGATAAAGCTATGACCATGGATTTTCTACGCACTACTGTGGCTTTTCATGAGTGTTGACTACCTTTAAAAAAAAAAAAAAAAGGACTAATAGATAAATGCTAGATATTTAATTCTATATATATATAAAAAAAAATTAATTAATTAAAAAAACTGATGTGGTACTCTCAACTAACTCTTTGATATTAATCCTTGTTAAATAAATAAATAAAAAAAGATCTAATAATTGATTTGGAGTGCTATATCAACATTGTTGGACAACTCTAGAATAAAAATATAATATCTAGCATTATTCAGAACAAATATAATGGTTGGGTATGACCGCTATCTGGATATTGTGGGATAATTATAAAATAATAATATAGTTTCTATCATTACTCTTTCAAACAACTTATCCTAAATTTAAGATTGACTAACCAAGCAAAAAAAAAAAAAAGCCACATGTAGAGAGGGTGGAGAACAATGGTAACCTACATATGATGTAAAGTTGACGATTTTTAAGTTATTTCAAATGAAGTAATGATACAAGTCACCCTCCATATCTACCTTGTGTCAACCAAAAGTGACATAACTTTTAAAATCACCATTAGATCAAAAGTCAATAATCATCGATAATAAATTCAATGGTGACTTTAAAAACCACATCACTTTTGGTTGACACAAGATAGACATAGAGGGTGACATATAAAATTACTCTTTCAAATGATTCCAAATGTTGATATTGAGGATGAGTAATAATACAAATCAATCTATATGTCTACTTTGTGTCAACTAAAATTGATGTGACTTTTAAAATTACCATTGGATCAAAAGTTAATAATAATCTATCACAAATTCAATAGTGATTTTAAAAGCCAAATCACTTTTTGTTGACACAAAATAGATATAAAAGTTGATATATATATTTACTCATTGACGAGAAATTCAAAAGGAAAAACATCCACTACATGGCATGTGTGTGTAGATTAAGGATTTACAACGGTGCAATTTTTCCTATACAGGAAACTCTGACAATGCAACGGTAACATTAGATCCTTTAGGAAAGTTCATAATACTTTTTTTCTTTTTTGGGTGTAGGAAAGTTCATAATACAAAGGAGAAGGTAATCTAGGTAATCTTATCTTGTAGCAGGTCCATACGTTGACATTAGCATTGAACATTATCTTCAACGAAAACTTGAGCACATATAGAAATATCTTCACAAATCCATACCAGTTATGGTATGTCTTCACACGTCTACACCACATAGAATATCTAGGTCCACCAATTATGAAATATCTTCAACACTCTCTTCAATGATTGTGTCCACACGTCACACACAATTAATTGTCTTCAATTGTAATATGAAAATATAGGAATATCTTGTCTACCAATCTTCACGACAGTCCCACGTACGGTAATATACTATTTTCCAAAACACTTCTCTTCTCCATAATTTTTGGTAATTTTTGGTGAAGCTCAATTTGCAATGAATTCTTTTAATTCTTTTGCTTTATCAATACCTATACACTACAATTATACAATCTTATATTTATATATGATTGGGTGTCTGTATATGTGCGCGTCTTATATTTATAAAACCTATTTTATACACACAAAGACATAGATAAATATATAAACACATGAGCATGCTAACGATTCGAACCGAACGAGTCGAGTCAAACTTATACAAGTCGAACTTACAAGTTTTATTCAAGTCGAGTTGAACTTATATAAGCTGAACTTATGAGTTTTATGAAACACTCATTTATTATTTAAACCAAAACCAAATCGAATTTAATTGAGTCGAGTTTACAAACAGTTAGGTCATCTAACACCCCTACTGCTCGATATTAAATGAGCCGTAAGGTGGACAGCAGATATCACTACCAGTGAGAAAAGGAGAGAAAGACAGCAGATGAGTGTGGCATTTTAAAAGGAGAAGCTCTCGTGTTCTCAAGCACTCAAGAGTCAAGAACTTTCTTACCAGCAGCATTTGCAGGTTCTTTATTCTCTCATTACATATATTGTACTGCTGCATTTAGAACAGATGTCTTCTCTCTTCAATACCCTATACTTTGTGAAATCATATACTTGGATTGTTATGTAAACTCTCTATATATAATCTTCTACTTTATTTGCTAGCTAGTCGTTGGAAAATATACTTTGTGCTATAGTAGTGAGGTTATATATATACCCAGATAAAGGTGAAAAAGATGACCTTTAAGAAGTACCAAAAGACTAATTACATAGTTTTATGTGTTTTTTATGCTTTTTTTTTTTTTTTTTTCAAATAATAGAGTACTCAGTTGTGCTAACACTCGACCCGATATGCATGTGCAAGCATGCTAGCTATTGAAATTGCTCTGTGCTCCGGGAAAGAAAAAAAAAAGCTTTGTAGATTTTGATTCTATTCTATCACTAGTGATGGTTAATTGTCTTTGTTACAATATTTAGAGAATATTTTTTATATTAAGATTTATTTCATACCTTATTTAGTTTAAGTTTACTTGTTCACGACTCTTAATTGGCTTCTCTACAAACAGAAATGAGTGTAATAAAGTTGAATATACTTCAATATACAAGATGTAGCTTTAACCGTTGATGGTTGGTTTCTGTCTCGGCTAGGAGAAGAAACTGACGAAGAAAGAAGATGGCCTCCCACGCTGGAAACCATGATCCGAAAAAGGGTCTTAAATGCAAAGAGCTGTTGATTGACATCCCATCAGATCTTGAGCCTGCCGAGTGGCCTGAGTGCTGCATCTACAGGGTTCCAAAGGAACTTCGCAAGGTAAACGAAGAAGCCTATACTCCTAAGTTAATCTCCATCGGCCCTCTTCACAATTACCGCAGGGAAGAATTCAAGGACATGGAAATGCAGAAACTGAGATATTTAAGGGACTTCTGTGATAGGACTGGGAAGAGCCAGAAGGATCTTGCAAGCATCATTGAAGAGAAAGACGTAAAAATCCGCCGTTGCTATGCGGAGACCTCAACACTCAGCACCGACGAGTTTGTATACATGATTCTATTGGATGGCATCTTTATAATTGAGCTCTTCTTGAAGAATTATGAGATGAAAGAACATGGAAAGGATTATATATTAAGCAAACCATGGCTGAGGAATGGTATACAGCATGACTTGCTTCTACTCGAGAATCAACTTCCCTATTTTGTTCTTGAGGATGTATATAATAACTCCGTCTTCAATGGCTCTCCATTTCTTGAGCTTTGCCGCAAGTACTTTTCTAAATATGATCGGCTGCCATTGTCCGACATTGGTGCAGAAGTAATAAAACACTTCACAGATTTGCTGAGACATGTTTTCTGTCGACCATCATTGCAGAAGGAAAATAGGAAGAAGGCGGCGATCGATAAACTATATAGTGCCACAAAGCTTGACGAGGCAGGAGTGATTTTCAAAGGAGTTAAAGAAAAACACCTACTTGACATCAAATTCAAAAGGGCAACGTGGTTGAATTGCCTACCGTGCTCGGAGCGGAAGCAAAAATTCTTGGAACTCTCTGCCTTTGAAGTAGGACACCAAACTGATTGTGTTTTCCGAAACATCATGGCTTTGGAGCAGTGTCATTATCCAATGGAGGATTACATGTGCAATTACATTCTTGTCTTGGGTTATCTTATCAACAGTGAAAAAGATGTGGAGCTGCTGGTGGAGAAAAATGTCATTGTTAACAAGCTTGGCACCGATGATGAAGTGGTGAGACTTGTTAAAAAACTTGGCCATCAAATTGTAGCAGAAGATTCCTGTTACTATGAACTCAGTCAAATGCTTAATGGGCACTGCCAAGACTACCAGAAACGAATTAAAACACACGAATATTTGGAAAGCACTGCAAAAGTTGTTGAAATTGTATTTTCCGGTTGAACATTCGTGAAAATGCCTATTGAAGTTTGAGTTATTTTCTACTACTATTTTTCAAATTTTCCAAAAGTTGTTCCATGGCATCTATATATGGAGAGTCTGTATTTTCAGCTAGAAAAGTTTGAATAACTGTTTAGAAATAAGAAGGTTTTATCGTCTGTAATTTTACATCATGTATGGTGCTGATAAGTGTTTAGAAATAATAACGCAAGATTAATTTTTCATAAGCCAAAACAGCCTTAAATTGTCGTTTTCCTTGCATGCGCATATTACTTTCTCCAAAAATGTGAAAACAACTAATTATTGGGGAACTTTGTCATACGGGCCAACAGCTGAGGGCAACTTGATTTGAAACATTTGATAGTAACACGCACTATTGAAAGTCTCGTTTAGCCACTACGAGGCTTTTTGGAGCTCCATGAGATACTTTAAAATAAAACTTTCGTTAAAATTTTACATATAGAAGTTTATTGTAGCATATTTGAATATTTTTTAATTCTTTTTTCTCTCTTTTCTCTCTCCCTCACCAAAGTTCTGCACTCTCGCTTATCAATTGTTGAGAAATAATCTCACATTACCGGTAAACAAGACTTTGAATATATTTATAAAGAGTGTGCAACCTTTTCCTATAGAGCCGATTTTATGAGATGAGTTAAGCCTATAAATTTTTTTATGGTATCAAAACTAAGGTCATGAGTTCATATTTTGACTCTATCATTTATTCTCATTTTAATTAAATATTTCATATATTAAACCTCACATATTAAAAAAAAAATTGAATCTACACATATAGCGAAGAGTTAAAATATAAATTAAATAATTAAAAAA
Organism: Betula pendula; assembly: GCA_900184695.1. Classification (NCBI taxonomy): domain Eukaryota; kingdom Viridiplantae; phylum Streptophyta; class Magnoliopsida; order Fagales; family Betulaceae; genus Betula; species Betula pendula. The sequence continues at coordinate 78,731 of FXXK01000364.1, forward strand.
ATCTATTGCATATTGAGCTTTACCAAAAATTATGAAGAAGAGATTGGCTTAGGAAAATAGTATATTACCGTGGACTGTCGTGAAGATTGGTAGACAAGATATTCCTACGTAATCATGTCACCATTGAAGACAATTAATAGTGTCTGACCTGTGGACACAACCATTGAAGAAAGTGTTGAAGATATTCCATAATTGGTGGGCCTAGATATTCTCTATGGTGTAGACGTGTGAATACATTTGTGAAGATGAGAGCAACTTGATTTGAAACATTTGATAGTAACACGCACTATTGAAAGTCTCGTTTAGCCACTACGAGGCTTTTTGGAGCTCTAAGAGATACTTTAAAATAAAACTTTCGTTAAAATTTTACATATAGAAGTTTATTGTACCATATTTGAATATTTTTTAATTCTTTTTTTTCTCTTTTCTCTCTCCCTCATCAAAGTTCTGCACTCTCGCCTATCAATTGTTGAGAAATAATTTCACATTACTGTAAACAAGACTTTGAACATATTTATAAGGAGTGTGCAACCTTTTCCTATAGAGCCGATTTTATGAGATGAGTTAGGCCTATAAATTTTTTTATGGTATCAAAACTAAGGTCATGAGTTCATACTTTGACTTTATCATTTATTCTCATTTTAATTAAATATTTCATATATTAGACCTCACATATTAAAAGGGAATTTGAATCTACACATATAGTGAAGAGTTAAAATATTAATTAAATAATTAAAAAAATCTGTTGCATATTGAGCTTTACCAAAAATTATGAAGAAGAGATTGGCTTAGGAAAATAGTATATTACCGTGGACTGTCGTGAAGATTGGTAGACAAGATATTCCTACATAAATCTTTTTTTTTTTTTTTTGAATGTGAATTTCATTTTTCCATTGATAACAATTCTTGAGCAAAAGCTCTTACAATCAAAAGTTAAGGCAATAAGCCACAAGCTTCGATAACCATAGCCAAGGCTATGAATTACAAGTCATAGACAAAGACAAGCAATATCTATGATATAATCTTCTACATACTATGTACAACTCCAGTTATAAGATCAGATCTGCAACAAGCAGACAAATTCGAAGACATAGGTAGTCCAATTCACACCAACATCATTAAAACTCTCTCAACCGAAAGTTAGGAAAATCACCTCCCTCAACCTGAACGGCAGGGATAACAATAATAGTAATAAAATTAAACAACAAAAGCAAACAACACCAAGCAGATCCACCGACTAGATGCGGAGGGAGGTTGGCCGGCGTAGGAGCCCTGGAACACGGTGAGGGGTGTAAGAGGGGGAATACTCTTTAAAGTTTCAGATCTAGTTTTGAGAAACCAAAACCAAAACTTTTTAAAAGGCAGATCCGGGACCATAGATGACGGAGAGGTAGAATCCGGCCATTTGATGGTGGAGAAGACGTCAGCAAAACCTGCTGTGCTCATCACGTGAGGAAGACGAGGGGGAGGAGAAAATAAGGAAGAGATTCCTCCCCCCCGGCCGCTCGCTTTTTTTGGTTTCTCTCTCTGGAGCGGCTAGAATTTTTTCCTACCAACACTTTTTTTTTTTGGATTGTGTTGATATCAATATGAAGTTGATATTCCTACATAATCATGTCACCATTGAAGACAATTATAGTGTCTGACATGTGGACACAAACCATTGAAGAAAGTGTGAAGATATTCCATAATTGGTGGGCCTAGATATTCTCTATGGTGTAGACGTGTGAATACATTTGTGAAGATGAGAGCAACTTGATTTGAAACATTTGATAGTAACACGACTATTGAAAGTCTCGTTTAGCCACTACGAGGCTTTTTGGAGCTCTAAGAGATACTTTAAAATGAACTTTCGTTAAAATTTTACATATAGAAGTTTATTGTAGCATATTTGAATATTTTTTAATTCTTTTTTTCTCTTTTCTCTCCCTCATCAAAGTTCTGCACTCTCGCCTATCAATTGTTGAGAAATAATTTCACATTACTGTAAACAAGACTTTGAACATATTTATAAGGAGTGTGCAACCTTTTCCTATAGAGCCGATTTTATGAGATGAGTTAGGCCTATAATTTTTTTAATGGTATCAAAACTAAGGTCATGAGTTCATACTTTGACCTATCATTTATTCTCATTTTAATTAAATTATTCATATATTAGACCTCACATATTAAAAGGGAATTTGAATCTACACATATAGTGAAGAGTTAAAATATTAATTAATAATTAAAAAAACTGTTGCATATTGAGCTTTACCAAAAATTATGAAGAAGAGATTGGCTTAGGAAAATAGTATATTACCGTGGACTGTCGTGAAGATTGGTAGACAAGATATTCCTACATAATCTTTGAAAAAAGATTATGTAGGAATATCTTGTCTACCAATCTTCACGACAGTCCACGGTAATATACTATTTTCCTAAGCCAATCTCTTCTTCATAATTTTGGTAAAGCTCAATATGCAACAGATTTTTTTAATTATTTAATTAATATTTTAACTCTTCACTATATGTGTAGATTCAAATTCCCTTTTAATATGTGAGGTCTAATATATGAAATATTTAATTAAAATGAGAATAAATGATAGAGTCAAAGTATGAACTCATGACCTTAGTTTTGATACCATAAAAAATTTATAGGCCTAACTCATCTCATAAAATCGGCTCTATAGGAAAAGGTTGCACACTCCTTATAAATATGTTCAAAGTCTTGTTTACAGTAATGTGAAATTATTTCTCAACAATTGATAGGCGAGAGTGCAGAACTTTGATGAGGAGAGAGAAAGAGAAAAAAAAGAATTAAAAAAAATATCAAATATGCTACAATAAACTTCTATATGTAAAATTTTAACGAAAGTTTCATTTTAAAGTATCTCTTAGAGCTCCAAAAAGCCTCGTAGTGGCTAAACGAGACTTTCAATAGTGCGTGTTACTATCAAATGTTTCAAATCAAGTTGCTCTCATCTTCACAAATGTATTCACACGTCTACACCATAGAGAATATCTAGGCCCACCAATTATGGAATATCTTCAACACTTTCTTCAATGGTTGTGTCCACATGTCAGACACTATAATTGTCTTCAATGTGACATGATTATGTAGGAATATCAACTTCATATTGATATCAACACAATCCAAAAAAAAAAAGGTGTTGTAGGAAAAAATCTAGCCGCTCCAGAGAGAGAAACCAAAAAAAGCGACGGCCGGGGGGAGGAATCTCTTCCTTATTTTCTCCTCCCCCCTCGTCTTCCTCACGTGATGAGCACAGCAGGTTTTGCTGACGTCTTCTCCACCATCAATGGCCGGATTCTACCTTCTCCGTCATCTATGGTCCCGGATCTGCTTTTTAAAAGTTTTGGTTTTGGTTTCTCAAAACTAGATCTGAAACTTTAAGAGTATTTCCCCCCTCTTACACCCTCCCACCGTGTTCCAGGGCTCCTACGCCGGCCAACTCCCTCCGCATCTAGTCGGTGGATCTGCTTGGTGTTGTTTGCTTTTGTTGTTTTAATTTTATTACTATTATTGTTTATCCCTGCCGTTCAGGTTGAGGGAGGTGATTTTTCCTAACTTTCGGTTGAGAGAGTTTTAAATGATGTTGGTGTGAATTGGACTACCTATGTCTTCGAATTTGTCTGCTTGTTGCAGATCTGATCTATAACTGGAGTTGTACATAGGTATGTAGAAGATTATATCATAGATATTTGCTTGTCTTTGTCTATGACTTGTAAGTTCATAGCCTTGGGCTATGGTTATCGAAGCTTGTGGCTTATTGCCTTAACTTTTGATTGTAAGAGCTTTTGCTCAAGAATTGTTATCAATGGAAAAATGGAAATTCACATTCAAAAAAAAAAAAAAAGATTATGTAGGAATATCTTGTCTACCAATCTTCACGACAGTCCACGGTAATATACTATTTTCTAAGCCAATCTCTTCTTCATAATTTTTGGTAAGAGCTCAATATGCAACAGATTTTTTTAATTATTTAATTAATATTTTAACTCTTTCACTATATTGTAGATTCAAATTCCCCTTTTAATATGTGAGGTCTAAATAATATGAAAAAATTTAATTAAAATTGAGAATAAAAATATGATAAAGTCAAAGTATGAAACTCATGACCCTTATTAGTTTTGATACCATAAAAAAATTTTTTATAGGCCTAACTCATCCTCATAAAATCGGCTCTAATAGGAAAAAGGTTGTTGCACACTCCTTATAAATATGTTCAAAATTCTTGTTTACCAAGTAATGTGAAATTATTTCTCAACAATTGATATGGCGAGAGTGGCAGAACTTTGTTGTGAGGGAGAGAGAAAAGAGAAAAAAAAGAATTAAAAAATAATTCAAATATGGTACAATAAAACCTTTCTTTTAATATGTTAAAAAATTTTTTTAAACGAAAAGTTTTTTTTTAAAATTTTTTAAAGTAAATCTTTTCTTTTTTTAGAGCTTCCAAAAAAAAGGCCCTTTTTTTTTTCCGTAGTGGGCTTAAAAAACGAGAAAAAACTTTTTTTTTCAAAATTAGTTGGGCGGTTTGTTTTTTACTTAAAAAAATTCCCCCAAAATGTTTTTCAAAAATCCCCAAAGTTTTTTTTTTGCTTTCCCTTTTCATAAAATCTTTTTCCACAAATGGTATTTTTCACAACGTTCCCTACAAAAACCAATTAGAAGGAATATCCCTAGGCCCCAAAAACCAAAATTAAATGGAAAATTAAATCTTTTTCAACACTTTATTCTTTTTCAAATGGTTTTTATTGTTGGTCCCACAGGGTTCAGACACCTATTTTTTTAAAAATTGTCCTTTTCAATGGTGGAAAAATGAATTTTTTTATACCGTAGGAAAATTTATTCTTTTTTTTTTTTTGGTCCCTTTAAACGCAATCTTTCAACGAACCAAGTTCCACGGTTAATTATAAACTATTTTTTTTTTTCCTAGCCCCAAATTTCTTCTTTTTCTTCAATAATTTTTTTTTTTTTTTTGGTAAAAGCTTTTCAATATTGCAATTAGATTTTTTTTTTTTTTTTTTTTTTTAATTTAATTTTTTAAAAATTTTAAAATATTTTTAAACTCCTTCTTTCGCTATAATGTTGGGTGATTTTTTCAATTTTTTTTTTTTTTTTTTTTTTTTAATATGTTGAGGTTTTTTTTTTTAAGATATATGAAAATATTTTTAAATTAAAATGAAAGAAAAATGATTAGAAGTTCAAAAAATATTGAAAACTTTTCCATGAACCTTTTAGTTTTTTTTGAATA
>FXXK01000364.1:93007-160554 GCA_900184695.1 Betula pendula
AGGCATGACAATTCAGGGGGGGTTTGTGAAATTTCCCCAAAAAAAGAAAAAAAAAAGTTACCTTAATTATTTCAGCTTCCAATCAATTAATAATTAATGTGTTTATTAAATTATTACTTATCAGCATAAAGTTAACACTAATAAGTGAAGCATAATATGTAGAATATTTAATTTAAATGTGAGATGAATGAGAGATGCAAGATTTGAACTCAAGACATTTACTTTGATATCATATTAAATCACCACTTATCATCATAAATCAATTGAATTAATACATCGAGATTAAACAAAAACCCAAAGAATCAATCACTCATTCGATCTTATTAATCACGATCGGAGTAATACATGCTTCCTTGACAATCGCTCAGACTAGTGCACAGTGTCAATACAAAATCCAACAAGTTTTATTAATCATTCAATATATCATGATTGATTAGACAAGTGCAAAACTATCAAGAAAGTTTAATCAATCATATTACGATTGATTGGCATAATGAACTAAGATGATATAAAATTCATAGAGTTCAATCAATCATTAGATAGTATCACGATCGATCTAACTAATGTGTGAGGGTGATAGGAAATCTATAGAGTAATATTCATTTGATAGGATTAGTGTACTTGGATAATACAAAACCCAAAGAGTAAGGTCAATCATTTGATCGTATCACAATCGATTGAACTAGTGTACAAGGATGATTCAAATTCTATAAAAGTTCGGTAGATCAGATTAGTGCCTTAGGATAATACAAAACCCAAAGAGTAAGATCGATCATTTAATCGTATCACGATCTATTAAACTAGTTCATACAGATGATACAAAATCATTAGAGTTCAATCGATAATTTGATCGTATCACGATCGATTGGATTAGTACAGTAGTACGATAGAAAGTCCATAAAGTAAGATTCTTCATTTGATTGTATCACAATAAATCAAATTAGTAGAATAGGATAATACAAAACTCAAAAAGTAAAATAATCGGACTAGTACATAAGGATGATACAAAATCTATAGAGTTGTTCAATCCTTAGATAGTATCATGATCGATTTGACTTGTGCATAAGAATGATAGAAAATCTATATATTAAGATTAATTATTTGATCGTATCACAATCGATCAGATTAATGCACTAAGATAATAAAAAATAAAAAATTTGACTGATCCTTTGATCGATCATAGTCTGTTTGATCAAACTACGCCAAGATGATATCAAATCCAAAGGACTAGTTCATTGCGGAAGAACTAGTCCTTTGGATTTGACTAGTGTACAAAATATTAGTTTCAACGACTAATAATTTTTTTTTTTCTAACGACTAATAAATTTATATTTAAAAATATTAATTTTTGTTTTATAATAAATAATATAAATAAAAATATGAAACTTTTTACTTGATTTTATTAAGTTTTTTTAAACAAAAATTGGGTTTAGCAATAGCAACGACATTTGTTGCTGCTAATAAGTTTTGATTAATTTTTTTTTTAAAAAAAAAAAAATCGGCTTAGCAATAGCAACGACAAAAGTCGTTGCTGAAATTTTTATATTTATTTTATTTATTTTTTAAAAAAAATGAGTTTAGCAATAGCAGCGACAAAAGTCGTTGCTAATAATCGATTATTAGTAACGACATTTGTCGCTACTGATAAGTTTTAATTAATTTTTTTTTTAAAAAAAAAAAAAAAAAAAAATCGGCTTAGCAATAGCAACGACAAAAGTCGTTGTTGAAAATCTATTATTAACAACAACACAAACGTCGTTGCTGAAAATAGATTTTCAGCAACAACTTTTATCGCTGCTGAAAAATTTTTTAATAAAAAATTGGGTTTAGCAATAGCAACGACATTTGTCGTTGCTGATAATCCATTTTCATTAACGACTTATGTCGCTGCTGAAAAGTTTTTTTAAAAAAAATTTGGGTTTAGCAATAGAAACGATCGATCTGACTTGTGCAGAAGAATTATAGAAAATCTATATATTAAGATTAATTATTTGATCGTATCACAATCGATCGGATTAATGCACTAAAATAATAAAAAATTAAAAATTCGACTGATCTTTTGATCATAGTTTGTTCGATCAAACTACACCAAGATGATATCAAATCCAAAGGACTAGTTCAATGCGAAGAACTAGTCCTTTGGATTTGACTAGTGTACAAAATATTAGTTTCAACGACTAATAATTTTTTTTTCTAACAACTAATAAATTTATATTTAAAATATTAATTTTTTGTTTTATAATAAATATATAAATAAAAATATGAAACTTTTACTTGATTTTTATTAAGTTTTTTTTTAAAAAAAAAAAATTAGGTTTAGCAATAGCAACGTCATTTGTTGTTGTTGAAAATCCATTTTCAGCAGCGACTTTTGTCGCTGCTGAAAAGTTTTTTAATAAAAAATTGGGTTTAGCAATAGCAACGACATTTGTCGTTGCTAAAAATCCATTATCAGCAACGACTTTTGTCGTTACTGTTTTTAAAAATAAAAAATAATAAAAAAAAAAAATCGGTTTAGCAATTGCTAAAAATCAATGTCGTTGCTGATAAGTGATTTTTAGCAACGACATTGGAGTCGCTACTAAAAAGGTCATTGCTATTGACCAAATTTCTTGTAATGTCAACGCGTAAAATATTTAATTGAAATAAAGTAAATTGATGGAAACATGATTCGAATTCAAAACCTTAAACTCTGATATCATGTTAAAAGCTTTAAATTTTGGGGATAATTGGTGATTTAACAATGGTGAACAAGTAAACCTAAACTAAATACGGTAAGAAATAAACTTATAAATATTCTAACACAAACACTTAACCATCACTAGTGAAAGAATAGAAGCAAAATCTACAAAGCCTTTATATATATATATAGCAGAACTGAGTAATACTCTATTATTTGAAAAAAAAAAACACAAAACACAAAAAATTATGTAATTAGTCTTCTGGTACTTCTTAAAGGTCATCTTTTTCACCTTTATCTGGGTATATATAACCCCACTACTATAACACAAAGTATATTTCCAACGACTAGCTAGCAAATAAAGTAGAAGATTATATATAGAGAGTTTATATAACAATCCAAGTATATGATTGAAGAGAGAAGACATCTGTTCTAAAAGTAGCAGTGCGTACAATATATGAAATGAGAGAATAAAGAACCTGCAAATGCTGCTGGTAAGAAAGGTCTTCAGTGCTTGTCTTTTTCTCGCTAATAATTGTTACGGGCTAATGGCTGAAAATGAGTTATGGGTTTAGTAACGGGCAAAGCTGTAGAATTTAGTTTCCAGAGTTTACCTATGGTGACAGTCTGACAGATAAGTAGGGTATTCGAGGTATCCTAGGCCTTTCAATCAACTACAAGAGTTGTGCAATAATTTTCTCATGCTTATTATTGATAAACTTCTTCCTTATATAGAGTGATACATGGTAGTAAGCTGAAAAGGGAAATACACATTGAAATAGGAAGTCCTACATCTACTAGGACATAAATTCTCTTATTTGTGATGCCCAAGCCTTTGCTTTAGGAGCAAGGACCCGAATTACCCAAATAAGCCTATGTGATGCGCAAGCTCTGAGCAAGAATCTACTTATTTCCAAATAAAACACTGCTAATTAAGGACCATCACAGCTGGTGCAAGAATCCTTCGGTGGTACCAACTCAGCATCTAGTTTTTCCTTAACAAGGATTCCTTCTAATGCACGGTTGCTTGCTTGGTTGCCACCTCGTAACAATAACAATCTCTGTGACTCATTTATTTAGCAGGTAGATAAGGTCTCTCTCTCTCCCGCTCTATTATAAAAAGATTAAAGTACTACATCACATGCTTTTTCAAAAGTAAAGAAGGCCACCTTGATTATCCCTTATAATTAATTAAAGAGCTTTTACTCAACACTATCCCATCAAATAATTGACATGATTATGTCAAAGATTCCTGAAGATTTTAAGAATTGCAAAAAAATTAACAAGATAAGAGGAGCCCGATTAATAACAAGTTTTATCTTGTTTTCACACTTTTTTTTAAAAAATTATCGAAGAATGATCGAAAGGTGTAACGTGGCATAGAACGATAAAACGGTGCCTCTCAACAATCAATCGGTGTCAGTTTGCAAGATTTTGGACATAATTTTCTAGTACATACACGTGTGAATGGCTCTATTTAAGAGCCTAGGATAAACCCTAAGACGCATTTTCACCCATTGCTGATACCTTGCCCTAGAGAGAGAGAGAGAGAGAGAGAGAGGCAAAGAGTGGATCTCCTTGGAGGTTTTGCTCCTAAAAGCTTGGAAAGCTCCCACCTTGAAGTATGGAAGCTTAACCTAGCTTTAAACCTTGTGTTTTTTTGCATGCTTTAAATTGGGATTTACATGTTTAATGATGATTAGTTGTTTTCCTTTTTCATATGGCTTGAAGTTGGCTCTTTTATCAAGAAAAGTTTGATTCTTAGCATGCATGAAAATGTGAACTTTAAAGATTAGTTTCCTTTTTGACTTCGAAACAATGTTAAAACACCAATCTCTCAACACTTTAAAACACTTTTCCTTGGTTGATTAACAAAAGATTAGGATTATGGGAATAAAATTAATTAGGACCTTTAGTGTTTTAGAGTGATGTTTGTGGCCATGCTTGTTTTAAAAAGTATATGCATGTATGGTGTTCTTTAGGATTATTGTGACCTTTAGAAGTCTTGGTTAAGCATGAGATTACGATAGGTATGATGTATTAGGGAAAATCATGTTTTGGTGGAGGAGCAATCGATCCCCTCAAGGAACGATCGATTGGTCTTCATTGGTCGAACGGTCCCCAAAGAACGATCAATTGGTATGGGCATTAAGTGCATGATTAGGGTTTTCATGTGTGGGAGTAGGGTTTTGATTAGAGATATGTCTAATGTTATAGTGACTTGCAGAAACATGAAATTGATCTTTTGAGATGTTCGAGGTTGATGACGAGCGTTTGACGTAAGTAATCACCCATGGAACCGCAAAAAATGTTTGGCCATTTAACATGTCTATCTTTCCATAAGTTGTGCATTAATACTCATGACTTTATAAGTTATGCTATGAGCCTAACGTTTATGACGATGATCTTACAATTTCAATTATTAGAGATGATTATTATTAAACTGATTTATATTCTCAAATGAATTGTATATGCATTGTGTATCGTGTTAGGGATAGTGCCCTAAACTCTAATTAGTTTGTAAGACATTTTGATTTAAGTTGAATAAAGTTGTTTTATTCAGTGATATATTTATTGAGAATTGGGCATATAACCTATTTACATGTATTTCTTTAATGATTATTATGTATCATGTATATGTAAATAGTCCATGAATTGCATTGAATATGGTCTATGGTGTGAGTAATGATATTATCACACAGAAGATCTTTGACCAAAAACCTTTCAATTTATAATTTAATGTTCGCTGTTAGTAATGGAATTGGGCTTTCTATTTGTTAAGATTGTAACATCTCAATCATGATGATCTATCTTGATCATGTGAAATGGTGAGTTCGAATTGATGTGTTGGTGTGGATAATGCAGTGAACGGATTACTGGAGTTGTCATTCCTTTAAAACACTGTAAAAAAGAATGATGTGAAACTCCAAGACTTTCAAACAACATTGATTCTAAATTCTGAGAGGTTCGTGAACTCAAATATTAAGTGAATATCACTTTGATGTATTTAAGAGTGAGACTTTTACTGCGGTCAAAATTCTCGATTCCTTGGTATAATACTACTGTAAATTTTATTGAAGGAAGAAGGTTTAAATGGTATAATACTATTGTAAATTATACCTTCGAAGTTGAATTTATTAAAGGTACTAACAACTTTATTGTTGATTATCTTAGTAGGAACTATATATCATGAAGAACTGCTAAACAAGCAACTAATAGATATTAATCTTTGTGCAGGAATCCATGAATCCTAAACAAGGAGATTGGATTACAAAAGCCAAAAAGGCTCTAAAAGCTCCGAACAAGCACCTAAACAAGGTGTACGTTGTGTTTAAAGGGTTTCAACCAGGAGTCTTTACATCAATGGAGACAATGCCATTCACATATTAATGGTTTTAAAGGTGGCTGTTAGGCTGTTTCAAGGATTATAATACGTTGGAGAAAGTTAAATAAGGCTCTCTTTAACTATAAGGAATTGACAAAATCCTCTCAAGGAAAGCCTAACCATAGCTGCATGGTTATCCAACTCTTGAATAGTCTAAAGAAGACCATTCAGAGATTAAACATTTTTATAATCCCAGAATATTCCCTAGAGATATATACAATGAACACAATTGTGTTTGGAAATCCCAAATTTTAAACCAAAAAGGGAGGTTCAGATGGCATATGAGTTGTTTGGCAGAAAAAATAGCGGACCAAACAACAAAGCTAGAAAATTTTAAAAATCTTTATACTAATCTTGTCAAAGTCAAACCATATCTTACTGAATAATTTGATTGAATGAGGAAGAGCTCTTTATGTGTCTCACTTACCAAATGTGTGAAACTTGATTGGTGGAAGCCAGAGACAAATTTGGGTTGAAGTGAGAAATTTTCTAAAAATAAATCATTTTGTCTATTTTTGATCTATTAGAAAATGAGCATTTAGATCTAGAATTTCCAAAAATCAAAAGAATCTTTTTATTTGAAAAAAATTGATTCCTAATGATGTTTCTGAATTTTTTCTACAAAAAAATGAAGGTTAAGGAGTTAAGATCAGACATATCTTAATTCACAACAAACCAAAACATCAATCTTCATGAATGAATTCCAAAGTTGACAGTTCTCATCAATCACGAATAATGATATATTGAAGATATTGAATGGGGAATCACCAACCAAATGATTTTTCAAGCCTTAGCAGTAGATCAATGGTGGCAATTTCCTTTTACGATTAAAACATTACTTTCTCATCTACCAAGGAATATAAAATGGGGAAAATACTTCATCTTCTAAGTGACAAGTTTAGTTGGATGGAGAGTTAAAGGAAAATTATTTTAGCCCTATAAAATATGGTAGACGAAGAATTTGCTAAAGAAAGAATGACTCATTCTTTAAACCTTGCTTATGTCGAAGAAATGGATTATTGAGCACAAAGTTTAGTTATTCTGTATGACAAAGTAAAGGAAATTAGAGAATCAACCATGAACAAGTTCATGGTAATAGATGGTAAAAGACTATTTGTTACTGAAGTCCCAATTAATTATACTTGTAGTGCAGATCAAACCAGAAAAGCTGAAGACTTGCTTGAAGATATGGTAATAAGAATAAATCTTAATTTATCATATGGTTTGGAGTTGCTAGTAGGTCATGACATAGAAAATACAACAATGAGATCCAAAGCCCTATCTCTTCACCTTCACTAGACAACATAGAATATGACAACCTTATCAACCAGCTGGAAGGATGAAGAAAAAGCACACAAGAAGCTTGGTAGGCCACTTGTAAAATGTGAGAGAGAATCTACTAGCTAAAAGTAAAAGGGAATGTTCCAGCTTGCAGCAATAATAAAGACTTTACTTTAATCATAAGTAAAGTAACCATCTATCTTGTACAACAAGATATCTTTATAAAAAGTAAAGATACTATTTCTTTTGTAAATTAATTAAAGAAAGAGAAATGTTATTTTGCATTTATGCAGCATTCTTAGTTGACGTGGCATGCTCATTTACCATTGAATTCTCTGTCTCTTTTACTTTTCTTTCTTTCTCGTTGTGCATAAGCACAATGTGATGTGTACTTCTTATTACATTCAAACGAAGTCATTCTCCTCTTTTACCTTTTTTTCTTTCTCGTTGTACATGATGTGATGTGTACTTATTATGTCCAAACAAAGTCATTCCCCTATTTTGCTTTTATTTCTTTCTCGTTCTGCATAAGCACAATGTGACGTGTACTTCTTATTATGTCCAAACGAAATCATTCTCCTCTTTTACTTTTCTTTCTTTCTTGTTGTGCATAAACATGATGTGATGTGTACTTATTACGTCCAAACGAAGTCGTTCTCCTCTTTTGCTTTTATTTCTTTCTCGTTCTACATAAGCACAATGTGATGTGTACTTCTTATTACGTCCAAACGAAGTCATTCTCCTCTTTTACTTTTCTTTCTTTCTCGTTGTGCATGAGCACGATGTGATGTTTACTTCTTATTACATCCAAACGAAGTCATTCTCCTCTTTTACTTTTCTTTCTTTCTCGTTGTGCATAAACATGATGTGATGTGTACTTATTACGTCCAAACAAAGTCATTCTCCTCTTTTGCTTTTATTTCTTTCTCATTCTGCATAAGCACAATGTGATGTGTACTTCTTATTACGTCCAAACGAAGTCATTCTCCTCTTTTACTTTTTTTTCTTTCTTGTTATGCATAAGCACGATGTGATGTGTACTTCATTCTCAGTAGAGGAATGAATCACCTTCTAGCAATAGGTGATTTTTTTTTTTAAAAACCAAATATGAAATAGCTAAGGTAAATTTACTAGTTGGTTTTTGAAATTTGTCCTAAATTAAATGATTGGAAGGATCTAGAGAAATTCTAAAACAATGGTCTCATGAAGTAGTACAAAATACATGAAAAGATATATGGCTACTTCGAGGGAGTTGTAACCTCCAAACAACAATAAACAATAATGTAGAAAATAATAATTAAGCTTTATTTCATCAGTAACCATCATTTAAATAATACAAATGAACATACTGACATGGATAATTGTTAGATAACTACTACTAGAATCTCAACATGAGAGTACTTTATTCTACTACTACTATTACTATCCTGATATGGTTTAATAACCCCAGGATTTATGATTACATCAAATGGCTTTTAATAATTTAACTAAAGAATGGAATAAAGATACAACCCATATATCTCTTCAAGCTTCAGGAAAAAATATTTATTCGTGGATATAGAGTCTACAAACGGATAAAATATTTTTGGCATCAAGGAGAAGAATGAGAAAATTTTGCAAGAATGAGTTTAAGTGTCCCTAAAATATATAACAAGATGAAGTAGAAAGAAATAGTTCTAACAAAGAAGCTATTGTAATGACAAAGTTCAAATTCCAATTATGACAGGAACAATTAATTAATTACCTTAAGGATTAAAAAAAAAAAACAACAAAAAAAAGGTGTTCAAATCTATTATTTCAAAGCAGGAAACGAAGAAATTATTTTCTCCCCTAGTAAAAGAAAGAAAGAAAAAAATACAAGTATATATGTCTTAGAAAATTTTAATTTTTCCTTGGATATATATAAACCATATAGTCTCAATGTTTTCATAGACACTGAAGTTACAATCAACATTTGCAAATGGAAAGATTTTCCTTTTTCGAAAAATGGATGCCGATGGTAGTCCTGATTTTCTTATTGAAAATAGTAATGTTATATACTATACAAATATCTCACAATTCTATTCCTTAATTACATCTAACGTGGCAAGGTCTAGTAACATTACTCTATAGAATACTATCTGTTTTTGTGTTTTTTCTCCCTTATGAAACATAAAGAGATAAAGAGTGAGGAGTATAAGATTATTTGCTAATTTACTATATATGTAGTTTTTATAAATCTTTCATAAACTCTGTTTTTTACTGTTGGAAATCAATTGTAGCTTTTACGCAAAAGAAGGAGGAATATTAATTCTAGCTTTGAAATGTTTTTGATTTTGTGAGAATGACGATATTGAAAGCATAACGTGTTCTGCATGTGCTTGTTATTTTTGAGAGAGAGAGAGTTTGTGAGAATGACGATATTGCAAGCCATCTAACGTGTTTTCTGAATAGAATTAAAAAAAAAAAAAGAAAAAGAAAAAGAAAAAGAAAAGCATAACGTGTTTTGTGCATGTTGTTGTTGTTATTATTTTTGAGAGAGCAAGAGTATTATAAATAGTGAGAAAGTACTGAGAGATTTGCTAGCTATCACTGTGGCATTTAAGAGGTGCTCCATCTTTGATCGAAGCATTCTTTAAAGCAAAATTTGCAGGTTCTTTTTCCTCCATCTTTTAACTTTACTTTGAGCATGTTTGGCAAAGGAAGTTATTGTTTATTGGGTTTTACTATTCATCATTTTTCTTAAACTCAAAAAAAACATTATCACTTTTTATATCACATCAACCACTTTTTAACAATTTTTTTTAATTTTTTATTACTATTAAAATAAAAAATTTACTAAAAAACAAAAATTTTCACTTTTCCATACAAAAAATTTATAACATTCCCCCTACTTTATATCAAATCAAAAGTCAACAACCCATGAACAATAACTTCTTATCCTTTACCAAACATGTCCTTTGTTATTGATTATAAAGTTTGCTGACATAAATGTTTGAAATCATACTTTTGACTCATAAGTATTCCAAAATGGTGATATGACAGTTTTATTTAATTCTTAGATAAGTCATTGTAAAAAAAATAAAAATTGCAAAATAATATTGTGAAATAAAAATGTAATATATATGTAGGTGCAATTTTAGTCATACCTCCTAGTTTGAACAATTTAGTGATCAATACATATTGCATTTATGACAAATCAAAGTGTTGGTTAAAATTTTGCAAAAATGTTATTTAGCATTTTTTGCTATCTATTTCCTAGCATTCTCATCTTATGTGGCACACTCACATCTATATATATATATATTTAAAAAAAAAAAAAAAAAAAAAAAAGACAACAAAGAGAATGTTGGGATAGGGGTGGGCAAAACCCGTCCGCACCCTGGAAACCGACCCATTGCCCCGCAGTGCATGATTTTTTTGCATGTTGACATGACATGCATGCTTTAAGTAGTTTTCGTTTTTTTTTTAGGTAGCTGACATGAAAAGACACTCAAAATACGCCATGTCAGCCGTATGAAATGAGTGTGATAGATTAGTGTTATTCTTCACTCATTTATCACACCTGCTGACATTGTGTGCATGTTTTAAGTGACTTATACTTTCTTTTTTTAAGTCGCTGACATGAGAAACTACGTAAAGTATGTCACATTAGTTAATGTGACATGGGTGTGAAAATAGCATTATTTTTAACAAAATGTTTAATTTGCTATAAATGTACTGTGTAAGGACTAAATTGTTCAAAATTATAAGCGTAGGGACTAAATTGCATGACACCCATATCAAAATCCAAAGGTGATATTTGTATTTCTCTCTTTTAAAAATGTAATTGTGTTCATATTCCGTATTCTGTACATTGGACTTTTGTATAAAATATGACTGAATCATAAATACAAGCCTGCCAATTTCTCTGAAATGTAATTGCAATAATGGTTTCTGAAAAGAAAAATACTATTTTTCTATGTCCCATCAATCTCCCATAGCATTTCTCTTCCAAATATCTTTACATCCAACTAATTATAGTTGAAAAATTGTGTTAAATAATTATCATTATTTTTTAAAATTATAAGTTGGTAAAAAATAATAAATTTGATTATCAAATTGATATTTTAATACTCTTATTTAGTATATGGACTTAAATTTTCTCTTAATAATTAAATCTAATACATTAAATATTTAAACTAAATGAGAACTATAATATGGAGTTAGAGTTCTAACTCAAAATTTTTATTGCACGTGATAGTCAGTTGAATAAAGAGAAAAGGAAAAAAAAATGAATAAAGAGAAAAAGAAAAGGAGAGAGAGAAGATGAGTAAAGTGACAGAGAAAGAACAGCATGCAGGACCTAAAATTAGGGTTCTCTCTCTCAACATATTATTTATAGGGAAAAGTTCACATACTTCCTCAAATTATCATTCAATTAATAATATTTTTTAAAACTTTTAATTATGACAATGTCTCTCTAAAATACTAAACAATTGTCAATATCTCTCCTAAGGATAACAATACCCTTAATAAAATATAATAAAAAATTTAAAAAAAAAAACAACACAACACAAAACAAAACAAAAAAAACAAAAAAAGAAAGAAAGAAAACACAACCACTCATTTGATCAAATTTAAAATATTTAAAAAAAGTATAAAAATTTTCGTTTTTTTTTTTAAATAATAATAAACAACTACTTAATTAGAAAAATTTTAAATTAAAAAAAGTATAAAGATTTTCGTGTTTAATTTTTTTTAAAAAAAATAAAATTAAAAAATTATTATTATAATTATTTTTTTTTTTGAATTTATAAGAATATTTATAGCTTATTAAAAAATTTGTAAAATCATTTTTATATTTTTGTTAACATTAAAGAGATATTAACAATTATTTAGTAGTTTAGAGTAAGGGTGGTTATTGGTCAAAATGGTACCAATAGGGGATATTCCGCCTACCGCTCCGTTAACGTCGGTGGAGTCGGTAATTTCACCGACTTCATTCCGACAATGGGCAATTTCGCCAACCGCCACCGCCAAGTCGGTTGACAGTGGCGGTCGGTAGGCGGTTGCAAAGAGAGACGACCAATCTGCACAGCTGCTGCAAATCTGAGTTAAATAGCCGCTACCCAACAAAAACAAAAAAGGGCCGAGAAATAGAGAAACAAAACGAAGAAAATAGAGAGACTGGTGGTGGCGAGAATGATGTTGTGATTGTGTTACAGGCTGTTGGAGCGCTACTTCGTGGATGTGGTGCAGTGAAGCTGTGGCTATGGTGGTGGCGTTGGGCAGCCTAGGGTCTTGGTTGGTTCTTGCCTTCTTGGAAAGAGTAAATGAGAGTTCTAATTCTAAAACTCAGAGAGACAGAGAGACAGAGAGAGAAAGTGTTAACTGTGAACTTTTGACGTTAATTTTTTACAATATTTCCATGTATCCGAAACAAGTTACTCGTTTGGCAACAAGTCAAATTTTTTTTTTTTTTGACCTTTCTTTGTGTGACATAGGCTGAAATTTGGCGTTGCTTTTTGAAAAGTAGCCCAATGAGATGTCTTGCCGCGGCATAATATAAGTCACAGAGCATTCTTGTTGAGAGTTGCTTTTGAACTCACTAGGTACTTATTGTGAAAGCTTAGCTTATCTTCCAAGGTTTATCACGTGAAGCCTCATATCTCAAGACTAAACTTCACACCACACAGTACACACACCTAGACAAGAACTAGGACATTAGAGAAATTAGGAAAGAGTAATTATATTCTTAAGTCTGGGTCAAATGAATAGTCGTTCAGCGCAAATTTTTTTTTGTGGACCTCATTATTAAAAGAATAATTTTTTTTTAAATCCCATATAACCTTGACTAAATTACTGTTTATTTTAGTAATTCAGTTCAGGCTAATGTATATCACTGCTCATTAGGAAATACTTAACACCCATGTCGATTAAGTCAAAAATCGACTTCAAAACATCTATTTCGCCTGCCGACCAAACTGCTGTCACTAGGACAAATCAATACCACCTACTAGCCGCTGTATGTTGGTAGCGGTTCGGTGTCAGCTTGGTGGCAGTTCGTGAGCAGTTAGTAGACGGCAGGCGGTTGATCTGCACACCCTTAGTTGAGCAGGATATTCTTGGAGTTTCATGCATTATATACATATATATACCTTTATACATATAATTTTATGAACAAGTTTGGTAGGCATTGTATTTGCTAGAGATTCGAACAGAAAATATATTTTATTTATAATTATAAAAATACTATTAAATACAAGGGCGGATCCATGTGTATAAATAGGGGACGAATATCCCCCAAGAGGTTTAAAATCTTTCTTAAAATATATACTTTTTATATATTTGTCCATTCAAAATAATAATTGTCCCCCTTAATTTTTTCTTTCAAATTTGCCTTGGAGAAGGATCCTCTTCATTTCAACTAAAATGGAGAGAGCTAGTCCCTTATTCTAGGGGGGCAAAATTATCCAAAAAAAAATGAAAAGACAATTTTGTCCCTCTAAAAGTAAGGAACCGGCTCCTCTCCATTTAAGTTGAAATGGAGAGGATCCAGATCCATATCCATTTGCCTCCCCTTTCATCATAGAAAACTGAAAATACCCTCATTTAGTTTCTTTTAGACTGGAGACTTTAATTTGGTTTGAGATTTTAAAGCTCTCAGGCGTTATGTCAAGGGATCAAAATCACTCATACCAATTTTTTTATTTAGCCTCTTATTTTTGGGATTCAACCTTTCATCTATCTTTTCTCTCACAAAACTATATTGTTTCAATGTGAAGTCGTTATTCTTAATCTCTGCAAAGAGACTCTCTATTTCTCTCTCATAGCAGATAAGAAGGCATAAATTAGAGCATAAATTAAATAATCTAATTTTTTGAAGTTTGTACTAATTAATTGCTACAATAATCATAAACACATATGAAGAGATTATATGTATTTATTTAAATTTATTCTCCACATCACAAATTCGATCTTGTTCCACCCCGATTAAATAGCAATGAACTATGTACACCTAATTCTTTTTGAAAATTTAATCTAGATATATGCATTTTTATCATTGGCCTTCATAGCCTAAATGGTAGACACCATTCAATCATGGAAGTCTTTGTTTAATCCATCATGGTTCTGAGAAGTTTTTAGATTTAAATGCTCTGGCTTCCATCGTTTGGTATAAAAATTAATAATATAAATATTGTTTCCGATATCTAAATTATTTGCAAGGACACTTTTCTTTTTTCTTAATATTGATTTATTGATTAATTTGAACACAATGAATGGAATTGACTTGTAATTTTGTTAGCTACCCTAGCTACCTAGACAAGAGCCTTGCTCGGAAAAAAAAGAAAAAAGAAAAAAAAAAAAAGAGGAAGAAATATCCAAACGTTACATATTGTGATAATATTAATCCAGTTGGGTTGAATTTTCTCATCTCCAATTGCATTGACAAAATTGCTCTATAATCAATTTTTCTTTTTTTCTTTTTTTAAGAAAAAGATCATAAGAAGTATATGGGGTTGGGTGCTGACAAGTGTCGAATAGAAATCCTATTTATTGAAATAAGCTCCGCAGTTGATTATCTTCTATTATAATATTGCCACTGATCATTGCTGCTTATCTGTTAGTTAATTGGGAAAGGAGCTTGAGGGATGGAAAACAAGGCCTGCCCCAATGGACAAGAAGTTGAGGAATATGAAGAGTTGGTCATTGACATTCCACTAGCCCTGGAGCCTGCTGAGTGGCCTGAGTGCTGTATCTACAGGATTCCCAAGCAACTTCACGAGGTAAACAAAAAAGCCTACACTCCTAAGATAGTTTCAATTGGCCCATTTCATCACGGCGGAAAAGATTTGAGGCATATGGAAATACACAAACTGAGATATTTGAGAGATTTCTGTTATCGGACCGGGAAGAGGCAGGAGGATCTTCTAAAGATCATTAAAGACAACGAAGTAAAAATCCGTCATTGCTATTCAGAGACCTTTGAGCACAGCAGTAAAGGGTTTGTAAACATGATTCTATTGGATGCTATCTTTATAATTGAGCTCTTCTGGAGGACCTATCAAAAGGAAAATGATTACATATCAAGTAAACGATGGATGGATATTTCTATATATTATGACTTGGTATTACTTGAGAATCAAATTCCCTTTTTTGTTCTTGAGAAATTATATATGTTCGCCTTCGATGACTTTTCCAGTTGCAACCATCGTGAAGAAGGAAAGCAAATTGAAGAACACAAAAAGGACCTGATGAAACAGGATGCTCCCTTTCTCATGCTTTCCCGCAATTACTTTTCTGGCTTTGATTATCAGCAAAACTCCTTTATTTGCGAGGAAGTAAAACACTTCACAGATTTGATAAGATATTTATTCCACTGTTCAGTACCACACCTGAAATCTACAGGAATTGTGGATAATGTATACTGTGCCACAAAGCTTGACGAGGCAGGATTGAAATTCAAACCAGTTGAAAACAGAAGCTTACTTGACATAAGATTCGTTGGGAATGAGTGCTTGAAACACTTTCCGTGCTTCAATTTGTCATGGCTCTTGGCTTGCTTACCATGCTTGAAATGCTTTCCGCAGTTGGAGCGTATGTAGTGTAGCTTGGAACTCCCACCCTTAAAGATTTACGACAGTACTGAAGTTGTTTTCCGAAACCTCATGGCCCTGGAGCAATGTCATTATCCATTTGACGCTTACATCTGCAATTATGTTGGGCTATTGGACTATCTTATCGATACTGAAAAAGATGTGGATTTGCTTGTTGATAAAAAGGTCATTGTTAACAGTATCGGTAGCAATGATGCAGTGGTGACTCTATTTAACAAACTCTGCCTTGAGACTGTGGAATTAAAATCCTGTTATGCCGTTATAGGTGAAGAGATTAATGAGTATCGTGATAACCACTGGAACCGCATCATGGCAACCATGAAAATCGTGTATTTCTCTGATTTTTGGAGAGGCACCGCAACTATGGTTGGACTGATTGTCCTGACTTTCACATTCTGGGGTTTCCTTAGGCCTTATTTCAAGAAGGTTTGAAGTATGTGGGGTTTAGTGTTTGTTGGAGTGCTTAATTTGCTTTTAGTTGCAATGGATGCATGGCATCTCAACTTTGTAATCATGTTTGGC
Organism: Betula pendula; assembly: GCA_900184695.1. Classification (NCBI taxonomy): domain Eukaryota; kingdom Viridiplantae; phylum Streptophyta; class Magnoliopsida; order Fagales; family Betulaceae; genus Betula; species Betula pendula. The sequence goes on from FXXK01000364.1 coordinate 109,455, forward strand.
TTATGATACATGGCATCTCAATAAGTGGTTTATGATATTTCAGCAATAAAAAATGTGGGAAGATCTGTGTTTTAGCATCCGTGGAGTGTCTGTATTTCAGCCAGTAGAGTTCTACGCTCTGTGGTTACTATTGAATTCTGTCACAATTCACATCTATGCCAATATCAGTTTTTCTTATGATGCTAGTGCGTATAGATTCTTTCATAAGAGTTCAAATTTTCCGAGAGAAACATCCGCCCCGCTTACACCATATTTGTGATGTTATCCAAACGTTAAGAAGTTACAATCACCCCATTTAAACTGTCTAACTCTTCCACTTTGGTTACATTTAGTTGGAAGAATAACTATTCCATTAAAAAAAAATATATAACTTTTATTATAAATGAAATAATGTATAATGGATTAACCTTAAAATAACTATCTCTATAGTTATGAGAGAATGACTATTTCCTAAATTAAAGTTGGTCTAATCTTGGTTTTATGAAAGATGGGATTGGTCTGGTCTTTGTTTTATTAAATGTTTCGGCAACGACAAAATATTGTTACGTACGAAAATAATTTCATAATTAGTAACGGCATAGATTATTAGGTTTTGAGAGAGCCTAAACCCTTTAGATTCGTTAGAAGAAACCTAAAACCTTTTCAAACACAAGTTTGCAATAATTTTCTGCTTACTTTGATCTCATTATTCAATCACACTTAATATAAAAGATTACAACCGATAGAGGTGGAAATAAAAATAAGTATGGTAATCAAATTATTTGATTTGATTACCATCAATTACAATCAATCCTCTAAAAGATAATTATCCTATAAGGTAAATATCCTACAATAACATATATTCTAACATAAGAAAAATACTCTAACATATCATATATTCTAATATTAAGGAAAATGCTTGTGTACCTTCTAGAGATCCTTCTAAGGGTGCTTCTAACATTTTTTTTTTTTTTTTTTTTTTAATCAAATTGGGGTCCACCTCTCAATGAAAAGTGGGCCCCAATTTGATTTAAAAAATTAAAAAAAAAATGCTAGAAGGACCTTTAGAAAGTGCTCTACCAAACTCCTAATATTAATATATGCTCCGCATAAAATTCTATTCTCGTAACAATCTGGTCTTTGTTTTATTAAATGTGGTTTCGGCAACGACAAAATAAAGTTGTTGCAGATACATAATAGAACATCCACAACGACTACCACACTTCCACACTTCATCGTGGATATGTATTTATCCAAGACGACTTGTGGATATTGTTGTGAATAAGTTTATATCAGCAACGACAGTAACATGTCGTCGCAAATACATACTTGCACATCCATGACGACACCCATCGTAGATTAGAAAATATCCGCAACGACAAAATCAAGTCATCTTGAATATTTAAGCATATATCTTCGATGGTAGCTTTTCGTCGTTGTGGATAAGAAGATATCTGTGAAGACTAGTGAATTTCGTTGCAATTAACTACATATCCACGACGAAAAAACATGTTGTCACATATATGTATTAGATAAAGGCACTACTTTTAAATTTTAAGTATAGTATCCATGACGACAATGTCGATATGTAGTTATCCGCAATGACTAAACTTTGGACGATGACCTTTGTAGTTGGTAAAAGTAGTATGGTATTGCTATAAACTTCCCGTCATCTCCTGTACATGTATTCACGTCGACACATTCGCGATAACTTTATTATTGTCGTTATTATCAATAATTTTTAGATTATCAATGACGACTATAAAATGTAGGGGTGAGTATCGGGGGAATCGGTGACGGTAGGGGGTTTTTCACCTACCGTCCCGGCATTGTCGGTGAAGTCGATAATTTCACCGACTTCATCCTGACAACGTCTATTTCGTTCGTTACCGTCAACAAAAAATCGGTGGCGATGATGATCGGTAATCGGTTAGAGAGAGAGAGAGAGAGAGAGAATTCTAGCTACTAGTTAGTCTGATTTTGGACTGACAAGAAAATTGGCTTTCACGTCGCTGCTTTGTGGGGTGGCAGCTAGCGAGGTTGTGGTGGTGCCAATGGGCTGGCGGATCCCAAAACTAGAAAGGAGATACCATCATACCAAGCTAGGCTCGTTGCTTGGTTCTTGCTTGGAAAGAGCAAATGAGGGAGAGAGAGAGAAAGAAAGCTTTACTTTGTATAGAGAGATGTACGCGTGTAAAAACTAAAGAGAGCTATGTTTCTCTCTAACATAGAGAGAGAGAGAGAGAGAGAGAGAGAGAAACTTTTTATTTTGTATCTGTTGGAAAAGCAAACTAGTTTGGTTGCAAATTAACGAAAATATGTGTACAAACTACCTTAATATATACTAAATACTTTACAGTTGCAGATTAACTAGTTTTTATTAGCTTATCTGAAGTGTCAATCACTGACACACGTATAGTGATTGACATTTGATTGTGCTGTGATAGTGAAAATTGGTTTATGTGCTTTCATGTTTGACATGCAAAGACGCAGTGTCTATCACTAAATTTGCTTCTCACTTCTCAGACTGACACGCTAACTTGTAAACAAAATACAAAGATATTTTCATAACTTGAGGAGGTCACACATTAAAAAGGAGTTAATCAAAGGTTTTTTTTTTTTTTTCCGTTCTAAGTAGTTAATCAAAGGTGTTAAAACGCCGGTTATATGAACATGTGAAAGTATTGCTCAATCAGACCATGCCATTTTCCGAGCATTTAAAAAAAAAAATTAAAAAAAAATTGACAAAATCGTAGCAAAGAAGGATTGCTTGTCTGTTAAGCTTTAAAATAAAAGAAATGGATGTCAAAAGCTAAGGCTATAAATGAAGCCAAGATGTGTGCAGTAGGTGAAAGGACTTGCCATAATGCACTCTAACCAATGACTCAAAAAACGCGTGCAGTGCAGTCAATTAAAAACCCATAGATTTGAATTTAAAAAAACAAAAAAGCAAATATCAATGTCATCAAATAACTCGGACACGAATAAAAACGTTCAACTCCTGAAAACGCTCTATTCTCTTTCCTGAAAGAGAACTAAGCGTATTTCGTTGCTTGGGAAGGAGGATTAATCCTCCTCCTCCCCTTCCCTTTTGCTGCTCGGGGAGGAGGATTTTTCCTCATTACCCCTGCTTTTCCAACCTCTCCGAAGGCTCTACTCCAGCACAGTGGCTTTGTTGTTCACTCCATCACCTCTAAATGGCCGATTTCCATCTCCTTCGTCCTTTTTGAAATTTTTGGATCTAGTTTCTTCAAAGTTAGATATATCCTCTTCAAAAAGCTCCTTCACCACACGTGGCCCTCCATCGAGGTCTTGGGATCCTTTGCTTCATGCCGCCACCAGAAACTCCTCCATCAAGCGAGCACGCGTTGGAGCGTGTTACATCCTACACCTCGCGTGATGCGCCACCACCACCACCTCTGGCCTCTTGGGCTCATCCGCGCCGATCGCCTTCCTCCGCCCTGCCCTCCATTGTTGCTATTGTTTTACTCTTTTTTTCATTTTCCTTGTAATTTGTTCTGGTTTCTGTTATTGTGTTGCTCAAGACTGAACCTGAACCGGTTGGGCCTCAGACTCTCAGTCTGGGTTGAAAACCCCTTTTTCATTTTTTGCTCTTTTATTTTGTTCAGTTTCCCAGAAAGCTAGACAAGATTCAAGCTTCTTAGTTTGTTTGGTTTCTTAGGAAGCCAAATTAGATCTAAGGTCTTAGGAGTTTTCGAACTCCTGATGATTTTATCCATCAGATTGCTTCGCGGCCTTAAAAAGCTGCATTCGTAGGTTACTTTCTCTTCCTTGAATTTTTATCCTTATTGTGAGGTGCTAGTGGTCTGTCTGATTTGGGTTTTTCAGTTGAGCTTGTTTTTAATTTCTATAAGGAGCACGCAAACCATGTTGGTTCTTGCTTTTATCTTTTCTCGTAAGGTTTTAGCTTTACGTTTCTATACTGTTCTTCTTTAATATATGGGATGATGCACTTACAAAAAAATAAATAAATAACTCGGACATGAGATACACAGTTGTGTATCATCTTTTACTCCTTCAAACTCTCTAACAACTCGTAAAGAGAGACTAAGAGAGAATATTGGCTTATGTTTATTTTTAGAACAACAATGGCAAGAGAGACTAAGTTTCAGTCTTTGAGCTTCTTGTCTATTCTTTGAACGGTCAATGGCATTTCAAGTTAGGTTAGCATTTTTTTTTTAATGGCGGTTTGGGTCGGTTTGAAAACCGATTTCTGGAAAATCGTTTCACCTACCGACCGAATCGACGTCGGTACGAAGATTTTGTACTGTCTACCAACTACCAGTTGTCGGTAGCGGTTTGGCGCCGGCGTGGTGACGACCAGTGGGCGGCAGGCGGCTAATTTGCACACCCCTAACAAAATGTCATTGACGATAACTGATTATTAACAACAAAAACAAAATGTCGACGCAGATAACAAATTATCAGCTACGAATTTCTAGTCGTCGCTGTTAAAGTGGCCGTTAAAGATTAAAATTCTTGTTGTGAGCTTACATCCGCCACTAATAATTGCTCTAGAGCTACATTAATGTGCACTTATTGTATTCGAATAATTTATAATACAAATAGTTTCTATTTATAAAAAAACTACGATCAGTAGAGAGTATACAAAATTGTAAATAGAAAAATATTCTTACGAGGAAAATAAATTAACTTAATATGAAATATATATTCTGACAGCGTAGACACAGAAAACAACATCGGTTAGATTGTATGAGGGGTGGGTAAGTGGGTAAAACGACTGTCCATATGTGATATGGTTTTAATTTTATTAATTAAGGGGATCCGGCTAACATCAAATAGCCCGATCGAGAGTGGGGCAACTCCATATACTACGTATACTCTGAATTTAGTTATGCAGCGGCAGTCAATATCCGTCTGAAACTATCGCCTTTTTGCTCTCTCTGAAATTTTTTTCTGAATACCCGAAACTGTACGGCAGGCCTCGCAAAGCCCCGAAGCCAGAGGACTCAGCTCTCTCTGAAACTTTGTTACATACACACATATAGATCTTACGTACGTGTGTTTAGAGTTTCTCATGTTATCAATATTTTGTTTCCAAATAGCCATTTGATCAAAGTAATTATAACAAGCTTTCTTCATTGTTATATTAATGAGAAGTCTCCTTCTCTCTCCTCAGGTTCTTTCTTTAATTTGCTGGCACATTAGATCGAGAAGATGGATCCGATTTGCATGCACTCAAGTCTCTCTCTATATATAAGCAACTTCGTCGATCTTCTGCTTTATCAAAGTTATTTGCTATTATTTTGTAATAGATTTATTGAAATAATCTGTCGGTTTACGAACGTCTCTGACGCGATGTAGCTAAAGAAAATTAATGGACGATTGTACTTAAAAGGGGTTAGCTCAAGTTGTAAAAGTTTTGATTTTGGTAATATTTTCATCAAGTCTAAGGTTTAAATTTTTTTGAGTGCAAATAATTCTTTAAGATTAAGTCTTAAATTTTATCCAATTCGTGTAAAGGAAGCATTTTGCATGAATTCAAAATTTGCCTAATAAAAGTAAGTAAACGAAAGGGCCATGTGTGTTGGAGGTGCTTCACCCTCATTTAATTTTTTTTAAAAAAAGAAAATAATAATAAAAAATAAAAAAAAGGACGATTGTTTGAAAGATTTGGGAATGGAATTGAAATGAACCGATGATTAAACTCATGATGATAAAGGAAGTACGAATTTTTCTAAAATCTGGTTGTTTACTATTTAGACGATGACCAACCTCCAAGCTAGTACAAACTAAGCTTTTCACAATTCAGATAATACATCTCCATATCTGATTACATTGGCCTTTGGGCCTTTAATACAAGAACTACTAACCTCCTATACAATTGGGCTTCAGCCCAAAAACCCAACTTTATTATCTAGACTCTTATTTCTAATTGGACAACATATCCTCTAATATTGTTAGACCCATTACATATTTCTTCTATTATTATGCACGAATTTATCCTCATGCTTGTGAGTTGAACCATGTTATTTTTTTTTTTTTTCAAGTCAATAATGGAAAAGGGTTACATGGGAATAAACAAATTAAACAGGGTGGGTTCCCCAACAACCACACCCAAACGAAAAAGGCAATACAAGGAAGAAAACAAACAGTAGGCAATAGATCCTAAAAGGCTCCGAACATCTCTAAGAGCCGCACGAAGTGGTAAACAAAGGCAAAAGGGCTAGGAGCCCTAAGCGATTAAGGCAACAACCACTGTCAAGTGGTTGCTGCAGGGAAAGTATATATTGCTAAGATCCAAATGAGATCCGATGAGGAGGAACAAACGCCGGTTACAAAAGTCTCCACCAAAAGATCAAACCATGTAAGAACTTGAAGACGGTAACCCATATAACACAAACAAAGCAACAAAACACAAAAAAAGCTGCGAAAATACACTAGAAAAACAACTAAAAACAAAAAACAACTGCAGCGGCGGAAGAGGGCGGTGGAGCCGCAAGCCAGAGAAGCCATGAGTCAGTGAGGGGGATCCATGTGCGGCGCATGGTGGCCGGATGGTGGCTCGGAAGGGAGCGACGGAGCACAGAGAGGTCCATGCTCACGGAGGTGGGGCGTGTCTGTGGGCGGAGTTGACGGAAGTTTACAAATTTGGCCTTAAAAAAGCCAGATCTGTGAACCTCTACAGATCCGATAAATAGCTGGCAAGCGGAGAAAGGGCCGAAGAGCTACGCAGCGAGGAATAAGGGGCCAAAGGTGACGGCGGTGGAGGAACTAGGAGATGTTGTGGTTGGAAAGACCAAAGGAAAATGGAGAGAAACAAAGAAAAAGCAAGAAAAAAACAAAACAAAAAAAAAAAGATGAAAGAAAGCGAGGTCGGAAACACTCACGAAGGAGCGGAGGAGTCTCACTAGGAGTAGACAGCAAAGGAAGAAAATTTCTTCCGAAGCTTCTCTCTGTTCAAACAAGAGAGAGAATTGTATAGAATATTGTAATTTTGATTATTAAATCAATGATTACTTCATTTTGGGTTAATGCTCAAAGTGGTTGAAAACTAGCTGAAAGGGTACCCTCATATTAGTTTATAAGTGTTTATCAAAGGTTGTGCATTTGTTGTTGTTGTATGTTTATTTGTTTGTTTGTTTTAATTAAAAAACGGCAGGACGGAGCAATCAAAGTAGCTACTCTACTTGGGTGTGACTATAGTAGCACCTGACCGATGAAAAACGCTCAAAAGGGGTAGATGGTGAAAATCTCATGCGCTCCCTCAAATTCGATCGAGTAATAGCTTAAACTAGTCATAGCTTAAACTAGTCCCACCAAGGAATCTAACAGCACCCAATCCAATGAACAAGCCAATAGCCCCAAGCGCTTCCCATTGCGGAATGCGACCTTGAAACCTAGCCTCCACTAAGACAACCGAAAATGTCACTATTTCATGTTACTAGGAGAGTATTGCCATTGCATTAGCAATTCTCACCTCTCTGGAATGAATGGGAGAAAAATCTAGAAATTATTGAACTCTTTATGCCAACTCACTATTTGTATTCGTGGAGTTATTGGCACATAGATATTTTCCCAATCCACCTATCCGATGTAAGATTTAATTTTCACAAGAGGTATCACAATTTCCTCCACTCAAATCTCTGACATGCTGGTTAGATCGTCCCACGTTGTATTTTAGTGTTCTAGTGTTACATGGTATTACTATGTTGGCTTTGATACCATTCATTACAGCCGAGAGAAACACTAATTACATCTACACTCTTATGCTAAAAGTAGTCAAAGTTTTAATTAATAGAACAGTACCTTAGAGTCACATATATAGCCAGTCTCGCACACTACACAACCAATATACGATTCAACATATATATGCCTTTATAATTCATCCACACTCAATGTGAGACTTAAGCTTTTGTTGAAGGCTTCTCAATAAATCAAGAGGAAGTGCATGAAATGCATGTGGTAGTCTACCAACCATTCGTTTACGAGAGAGTACGATGATGCCAACCATTCCTTTATGAGAGAACCTTTTTTTTTTTTTTTTTTTTTAAACAGCTAATACATGGCATATATATATTGGCCTAAAAATTAGACTTGACTCCTATCAAACTTAAGCTTGACCCTCATTTTTTGCCCCCAATAAAAAATCATGGTTTCATCCCCGCATGTAGGCTTTTACATAAGAATATGGGATGTGTTTAAGATATATCACTTGAATTATGAAGGTGATAATTAGTCGATTGACACAATCTATGTTGAAGACTTGGCTTGAATCTCTCTTCCTTCAAACTTGGAGATGCATGTTCTTATGAAAAACAAAAAAAAAACGAAATATGCATTGTGTAACCCTCGCTAAAAAACAGAAAAACTGAGACTCTCTCTCTCTAATATGCTTAATAATAAAAATTATATGTACCATATATGGTGATTGACCAAAATTTGAGGTTGAAAATAGGTTGCAAATTATACAAGTTTCACAAGCTAAAATATTGTTTTGCAACATTTTTTGTACGTTGAAAGAGTGAAAATGTTGTTTCATCTCCGCCCTTGATATTGCATTTAAACTTTGCTTCAAAACGATGACGATTGAAAGTCTGTGTAAATGAGATTATTATGCTATCTATAATGATAGTTTTGCTCTTATTTTATAATGAGTAATGCTAGAAATCACATTTTTATCTCATAATTATCTCACAATATTGACGTGTTAGATCCAGCCAATCCTTTAATAAGAACTTATTCAAAAATTAGTTAAAACTGTCATGCATGATAGTTATGCAATAAGAATATGGTTTCTAACCTTACTTTTGGTAAGCTACAAGATACTTGGTTGTTGCTTTTTGGAACAACACATACTGCTACAAGGAACATAGTGAAACTAATAAAAGAAAAGCGTTATCAAAGCCAAACAAAGCTTTATACGACATACAATATTCTTTCTTCTTTTTTTGGTCTCTTTTACTTTTTCTGTCTTTCTCGTTTTACACACTTCTTATTACCTCCAAACCAAGTCATCCTCATAGAGGATGAAATCACACTTTTTAGCAAGGTGAGATTTTTTACCAAATAGCTAGGGTAAAATTATTAGTTGGTTTTTGAAAGATGAAGATGCGTCTAAGAAATTCAAAACTTTTAAAAAGAAACTAATTAATGAAATGCTTACGTAAAATTATTTTTCATGCCCAAATTAATGGAAAGTGAGCCTTACATACCTACATAAGTACATGTGTTGAGGATTTTGTTAAGGGAAGGGTTATGTTAACCCAATCCTAAATATTTAAGGAATGAGATTGAAACAATGGAGGATTGTGAGAATGACGTCAAAATTGGAGTGGTTTTCATACATTTTAGCCTAAATTTTAAGATCAACTAATTAAAAAAAATAAAAAATAAAAAAAAAAAAAAGCCAACCCTAAATTTAGATCATATTCTATTAATTAATGGTTTGTGTGATACTATGATAATAATTTAAATCTCCATAAAATTCATGTCAATTTTTTCGAGAAGGCAATATGGTAACCTTGATTTTCTTATTGAAAAAGATCATACCATATGTTTTTGTGTTTTTTCTCCCCAAAGAAACAGAAATATATAGATAAAAAGTGAGGAGCATAAGATTATTTGCTAATTTGCTAAATATGTAGTTTTTATAAATCTTTCATAAACTCCGACTTTTATTATTGGACATCAATTGTAGCTTTTACGCAAAAGGAATATTAATTCTAGCTTTGAAATGTTTTTGATTTTGTGAGAATGACGATATTGAAAGCATGAAGTGTGTTGTGGTATTGTTATTTTTGAGGGACATTATAGTGAGAAAGTGAGAGATTTGCTATCAGCGTGGCATTTAAGAGGTGCTCCAAGCAAGCGTACGTATAAGCATTCTTTAAGGCAAAATTCGCAGGTTCTTTCCTCCATCGTTTCATTTAAATGTGTTATTGATCATAAAGTTTACCCAATTATTTTAGGATAAATAGATATGTGTTTAGGGTCATTATCTTGCGCATTTTTTATCTATTTCTTTTTTATATTTACTAATGAATATGTGAGATCTACATATGAATTTCACAAATTTAATTTAAATTAAAAAAAAAAATGCGGGAGAATAACAATCATTTCTCATACAAAAATATTACCTTTACACTTTGATGTAGGTGTCAATTTAGTCCTACACTTTTAATTTGAACGATGTAGTCCATACATTTTGCATTTATGAAAAATAAAAGTCAGTTAAAATTTTAGTTAAATCCAATCAATGTTTTATTGAGTAAGTTGAACATCCGGCCATCATAATTTATTTTCAAGACGTAATACAACCATGGTCCATGGATCCTTCTGTCTGTATATGGATACGAAAGTGTTACTTACAAGAAATGGATGGAAAACTAAAAGCAGAAATAAAACAAGTTACGATCGAGTGAAAAAAATAAATAAATAAAATAAAATAATAATAATAATAATTTGAAACTATCATGGGGTTGACTTAAAATCTGTTTGAGTGTGCGATTTCAAAACATGCAGTTTTAAAATAGGGATTTTAAAACACGATATTTAAAAACGTAATTCAGTGTTTGGTAAAATCGTAGTTTGGTTTTTAAAATTATGCATTTTTTTAAAACCGCATCCCTTGCTTATAATTTGAAAACAACAAATTTTCTATGTTTTTAAATCGCAATTTTTAAAAACGCATTCTCAAACAATACATTTTCTGTTATTTGATTTAAAATTACATTTTTTTACTACGAAATCACAGTGCCAAAAACACTTTCAGATCTACCACTAGAAATTGCAACTTATGATAGTGGTATGACCAACCGAGTGAGTCAGGCGAGTAGGGGTATAAGCCGCACTATATGGCCTGATAATACCCTTATTCCACATCCGCACTTTGCAGAGGGTGAATTTTAGTAATCGTTCACTCTTTTGGGTTTTTTTTTTTTTTTTTTTGTCTTTTAAACTATGAACTTAATTTATACGTTCCCCTTTAAAAAAAATAAAAAAAATAAAAAAATAAAATTATGATCTATTTTCAATGAGCTTAGTCCAATTTATAGATGGCCATTTTCCTAGATGAAACAACGTCGTTTTGAAATTAAATTCCAAAACAACGTTTTATAAGACAAAACTATATTTTGTAGGACAGAAATTTCCTACAAACTGGTTTGTAGGAAACTCCTACAAACCACCTTGCAAAAGTGACATGTGTCCTTTAAGCATGTGAGAAGCACATGTTTTATTATTAACATGTGCTTCTTATATGCTAATTTAATAGCATTAATGATAAAACATTTGAAATTTAATAGCATTAATAATAAAATATGTGCTTTTCACATGTTTAAAGGACAAAATTGTTCAAAATTGAAAGTGTGGGTCTAAATTGACACCGGTACCAAAATCCAAACGTGAAAGTTGTATGTTTTCCTTTTAATAATTATTTATTGTGCTCATATTCCGTATTCAGAACATTGAACTTTTTTATAAAATATGACTCAATCATAAATACAAGCCTGCCCATTTGTCAGAAATATAATTATAGTGCTGGGTTTCTAAATATATATATCTTTATACCCAACTAATTACAAGTTGAGAATTTTTATTAAATTATTCATTAAAAATAGTAAATTTAATCATAAAATAAATATTTTAATTTGATTGGATTCTATTTCTATTATATTGCCAGTACTGATTGTTGGTTATTAATTTGTGACTAGGGAATTTGATTGGATTCTATTTCTATTATATTGCTGGTACTGATTGTTGGTTATTAATTTGTGACTAGGGAAATAAAGAAAATGTTATAATATTTATCTAAATTTTTTTTCATCTTTTTAAATATTATTATCACCATTAAATAAATAGGTCACACACATAGAACCTACATAAATTCATAGATTCAATAATGATGATAATATTTAAAAAAATAGAAAAAAAATTTAAATAAATATTTTAGCATTTTTTGAAAAACAAACTTGAGGAATATTAGAAAAGATGGATTGTGAATGTGAGGAATTAATTGCCATTGACATTCCAGCAGAGCTGCCACCTGCGGAGTGGCCGGAATGCTGTATTTATCGGTTCCCAAGAAACTGCGCATGGTAAATAAAGAAGCCTACCTACACCCCAAAGCTAGTCTCAATAGGCCCCTTTCATCACGGCCGAAATGAATTGAGTGATATGAAAATGCACAAAAACTGAGATACTTGAAGGCTTTCTTGGATTGGACCGGGAAAAGGCAAGAGGATCTTCTAAAGATCATTAAAGGCAAGGAAGTAAAAATTCGTCATTGCTATTCAGAAGACTTTAGACCCAGAATTAGTAACAATCATTTTGTGAACATGATTTTGTTGGATGCCATCTTTATAATTGAGCTGTTTCGGAGGACCAAGGCAAATATTAGTGTAAATGAGGAAAATGATGAAAATGATTTCGTAGTAAAGAAACCATGGCTGGCAAATGGTATACGACTTGACTTGATATTACTCGAGAATCAACTTCTTTTCTTTATTAATTCTAAAGAAATTATATAAGTTTGCGGGTCCCAACTATCACAAGTCACACAAAGGAGGACAAAACAAAGAGGTTACTTTTCTAGAGCTTTCCCTCAATTACTTTAGTGTTTACTACAGCAATCGTCCTGATCATATGCAGCTGCCAGAAGATTTCAACAACAGGGAAGTAAAACACTTCACAGATTTGATAAGATATGTGTTCTATTCAATGCCGGCTCCAGGTATGGCTATTGTTGAGAATAAGGTTGTATATTGAATCACACATAAAATTGTACATGAGAGACCTATTTATATAGGAATACAATAAAACTGTACATATCAATAAGCCATATGAGACAAGGAACAATATTTACTAATATAATCTAATATTCTCTCTCAAACTCAAGGTAGAATACGAGAGACCAACTTGAGGTTGTAGATAAGATCGCAGAACCGTCCTGGAGGATGTGACTTGGTGAAGAGGTCTACGAGCTGATCACAAGACGAAACAGAATGAAGCTGTAGTGAGCCCTGAAGAAGATGATGACGGACAAAGTGACAATCAATCTCAATATGTTTGGTCCATTCATGAAAAACGTCATTGTGGGCAATCTAAATAGCACTTCTGTTATCACAGTAGACAGAAGTAGGAGAAGAAAGAGAAACACCCATATCCTGTAATAGCCAGCGTAACCAAAAAAGTTCTGAGGTGGAGTCAGCTAGAGCACGATATTTTGCCTCAGTGCTAGATTGAGCAACAACAGTCTGTTTCTTACTTCGCCAGGAAATAAGAGAGGTGCCAAGTAGAAAACAGTAACCTATGGTAGAACAACGATATGTAGGATCACCTGCCCAATCAGCATCAGTATAGGCATATAGCTGAAAAGGGGACTGTGATGAGAAGTGAAGCCCATGAAATAATGTCCCTTTTAGGTAGCGAAGAATACGAAGGACAGCTGAGAAATGAGTGGAGCGAGGAGCAACCATAAACTGACTCACCTGATGAACAGCATATGAGATATCTAGCCAAGTGACAGTAAAATAGACAAGACTGCCAACCAAATGCCGATACAAAGTAAAATCAAAAAGAGGTTCCCCATCATGAGGAGTGAGACGAGTATTAAGCTCAGTCGGGGTGTCAGTGATCTTACTGTCTGTGAGATTGGCCCGTGAAAGCAAATCAGAGATGTACTTAGCCTGTGTCAAATAGTAGCCATCATAAGAAGAGGAAATCTCAAGACCAAGAAAATAGCTGAGAGGGCCAAGATCCTTCATCTCAAAATGCTGACTGAGAAACTGCTTGAGCTCTTGAATACCAGTGAGGTCATCTCCAGTAATAATCATGTCATTTACATACAACAGGAGTAGAATGGTGCCTCGATCTGTGCGTGCTTTGCTAGCTGTTGCAGCCTCTCGCCATTAGTCACTTTTTCAAATGGATGTAAAAAATGCATTTCTTAATGGCGATCTGGAGGAAGAAGTCTATATACAGCCACCTCCTGGACTCTCTCATCCTCCAAACAATTTGTCGTCTTCGTCGAGCTCTCTATGGACTTAAGCAAGTTCCTCGAGCATGGTTTGCTAAATTTAGCACCACTGTCTCTCGCCTTCGCCGCCAGTACCTCCGGTGTCTCTCTTGCTCTATCCTTTTCAGTTCTCCTTCTTCCCCTCATCGTCTCGATCTGGTACCTATACCAATCGAAACCTAAGAAGAAAACCGTTCTAGAGCCGCCGAGTACAGCCTCATCGGAGTCATCATGCTCCCCCACGCGCTGCCCAAAGATTTTGTCGTCCGTCCACACGCCACTCCCGTTCATCAAATCACCTTGGAAGTTGCGCCATCTCATAGATCTGCCGCCGCTGATCACAGATCCGCCAGAATTGCCGCCAACAGTAATCAGACGCGCCGCCATGCGCCGACCAAAGTTTCTGAAAATCAGCTCTACGCGCCAACGTGCCGTCTTGCAGCACGCGCGTGTCAGTCACGCGCCAACCTTCTTTTCCATTGCCGTTTGCCACGTGTCAATCAACCACTGCAACCACGTCAGCCCTAGCGCCACGTCAGCCCTAGTCCACGTCAGCAATCCTGTTTTGGTACGGTAGCGTGACACGTCAGCCCTAGTGCCACATCATCATCTGCCATGTCAACTTGTGCCACATCAGCCCTAACACACTGTTGACCGTTGACTTTTTGGCAGTGTTGACCGTTGACTTTTGACTGTTGACTTTTGACAGCTTTGACCAGGTGTTTCCTACTTAATTTTTCATCCTGATTTTATATTTTTGGTCTGTTTTTTTGCATTGGACATCACCAGATGGCACAACACGAGATTCTTACTCATGTTCAGGCTATCTTGGATGGCACCAACTATACTATTTGGGCTCAATCAATGTATAGTTTTCTAAAAGGGCGCAAGCTTTGGCTTTATGTGACTAGAGATATCACCATGCCCACTAAAGGTGCTTCTAAGTCTGATGACGCTTTCCGCACTCGTCTAATTGATTGGGACAGTAATCATTATCAGATTCTTACGTGATTTCGTAACACCACCATTCCATCTATTTCAGCTCTATTTGGCAGTTTTGATGAAGCTAAAGGTGCTTAGGATATGCTTACGTCCCTCTACTCTTCTGTTGATGGCTCTCGAGAGTATCAGATTATGCTTAAACTTGATCATCTGAAGCATGAACCATGACAGACTATCAATAATTTCTTTGCTTGCATGCAATTCTTATGAGACCAGCTTGCTCTCTCAGATCCCATTTGGAAGGATCCCACTGATGCTCAGATGTATGCTGCACGCAGGGATCAGCATCGTCTTTACCAATTTCTGTTGGCTCTACATGCTGATTTTGAATCTGTTCGTGGGCAACTTTTGCATCGTACTCCTCTTCCAACCTTGGACCAAGCTGTTTTTGAACTGGTACGCGAGGAAACTAGGCTGTAGATTATGCGTTCTCAACATAGCCATACAGTCTTGGCTGCTCCATCCTCTGGTTCTTCATCAACCCAGACTAAGCAGTTTGACAAATCCGGTCCTACTCGATTGTCTTCTAATCGACCTTCTCATAAGACTCGCAACAACAAATTTTGTCGTTACTGCAAACGGCTAGGGCACACTATTGATAAATGTTGGCATAAGGGCGGATCTCTTGCACCCTCTGTAATGGTTGCCACTACTGAGAGTGATACCTCTCTAGTTGCTCCATCTCCAGCTACTCCCTCTGGCGAGTCTTCAAGATCCACTTTTACTTTATCTATAGCTGACTTAGAGGCTATCGCCAGTCAGGTCCTAGCTCGTTCTGGTAATGCATCTTCATCTATCCTCTCAGTCTTACCAAGTACATCTTTCTCTTGGCTTTTTGAATCCGCTTGTTGCAATCACATGACACCTTCTCCCTCTTCATTTACCACATTTGCACCTTCACCATACTCCTCATTCATTCGCACAGCTGATGGCTCAATTATGACTGTTAAAAATATTGGCACTATCAATACCCCTTCCCTTTCTATTCCTGAAGTTTTTCATGTGCATAAATTGTCCTTTAATCTTCTCTCTATTGGGCAACTGTGTGAACTTGGTTATAGACTTATTTTTGACTACTCTGGTGTGGATGTACAAGATCCTCGTATGCAACAGACCCTTGCGACCGGGCATAGAATTGGGAGAATTTTCGAGATGTCATCCCTACACCTTCCCAAATCTGGAGTCTCTACTGCTACCTCTTCATCACCACCATCTACTGCACTTTGGCATTCGCGTTTTGGTCATGCATCTGTGTCTCGGGTACAATTATTAGCTTTTAAAGGAGTGTTAGGTCCAGTGTCCACTAGTTCTTTTGATTTTATTTCTTGCTAACTTAGGAAATAATCGGCTTTGCCTTTTAATAATAGTGAATCTATGGCAGCTGCCTTTTTTGATTTAATTCATTCCGATGTTTGGAGATCTTTCCCTATTCCTAGTATGAGTGGCTCACGTTATTTTGTTATTTTTATTGACGATTTTTCCCGTTACACTTGGGTGTTCTTAATGAAATCACGTTCTAAATTATTAAATATTTATCTCAATTTTGCAAAAATTGTTGAGACCCAATTTTCAAAGCGCATCAAAGCATTTCGTTCTGATAATGCCTTAAAATATACTCAGCATACTTTTAAAGATATACTCCAACACTATGGCACTGTTCCTCACTTGTCTTGTCCGGGCACCTCTCAACAAAATGGGAGAGCTGAACGGAAACCTCGGCACATTCTAGACACTGTTCGTGCTCTCTTGCTTTCCTCTTCTGTGCCTACCCCATTTTGGGGTGAAGCTACTCTCACGGCTGTTTACACAATCAATCGATTGTCTACTCCTATGATTGATAAGTGTACTCCCTACGAGAGATTGTTTGACACTTTGCCCATTTATAACCATCTTCGTGTCTTTGAATCCCCTTGTTTTGTTTTACTCCAACCACAAGAGCATACCAAACTTGAGCCTCGTTCTCAATTGTGTTGCTTTCTTGGGTATGGAGTGGAACAAAAGGGCTATCGATATTATGATCCTGTGTCACATCGTCTTCGTATCTCTCGTCATGTAGTCTTTTGGGAACATCGGTTATTTCACGAAGCTGGCAAATTCTGCATGCCATCTTTTCCTCCTGTTACCATGCTCCTGGATATTCCTTTGTCCTCTTCCCCTACAGCACCATCCTCGCTCGAGCAGCACTCATCTAAGGCTCTTGATGTCACTCCACTAGTATCGTCTTCCTCCGAAGTTCTAGATCCAGCACCGTCTTCACTCGAACAATACACATCTAATGCTCTGATACCATGTTGAGAATAAGGTTTTATATTGAATCATACATAAAATTGTACATGATGGACCTATTTATATAGGAATACAATAGAACTGTACATATCAATAAGTCATGTAGGACATGAAATAATATATACTAATATAATCTAACAGCTATGAAACCAAACTTAGAGGATTTGGACAAGCGAATATGTGCCACAAAGCTTGACGATGCAGGATTGAAATTCAAAGGTGATAAAAAAAAAAATAGTTTACTTTAGATAAAATTCTCAAAAAATAAGTGGTTGGGATACTTTCCGTGTTTCAACTTGTCATGGCTTTTGGCTTGCTTGCCATGCTTATTGAGAAGCTTTCCGACGTTAGAAAGCATGCAGTGTATCTTGGAAATCCCAACACTAGTGTTTGACGACAATACGGAAGCTCTTTTCCGAAACCTCATCGCCCTGGAGCAGTGTCGTTATCCGCTACGACCGTTCATATGCAATTATGCTGCGCTGTTGGACTATCTAATCGACACTGAAAATGATGTGGATTTGCTGGTTCAGAAAAAGGTGATTGTTAACAACATCGGCAGCAACGAAGCAGTGGTGAAACTAATTACCCAACTCTGCCACGAGATGGTGGTACTTGAATCCTGTTATGCAGATCTTGGTAAGGAGATTAATGATTACAGTGATAACTATTTGAACCGCATCATGGCAACCATGAAAAATGAGTTTTTTCGTGATTTTTGGAAAGGCACTGAGACAACAGTTGAACTTGTTGTCATGCTTTACCAATGATTTTCCTTCGCCGCCCTTTTCTCTTCAAAAAGGAATGAAGCATCTTCAGAGGTTTTACCAATGGTTTTCATTTTGTGTGTGTGTCGCATATTGTTTCACCATATATATATATATATATATGGAGAGTGTGTACTATTTATTTTTTATTTTTTTGTATATGATCATCGAGTAGAGAGTGTACGTGTACTTTTCAGTACATAAAGTTCTATGCTATATATATTATTCTGACTGAGATTGTAATCTAAGTCTATATTGAATGATTGAGCTTGATTGATTTAATTTTATTTCTACTTTGATCCGAACTTGAACTTATCATCGAGCAAGATTATATATTTAAACTCAGTTAATTTATTTTTTGAACCCAAATTGAGTTTAACGTACATTAACTAAAGTGTACAATTAGTAGTTAAAATGAGAGGAAATTTAATATGGTATCACATCAAAGGTCTTAAGTTTGAACATTTCATTTTAATTAAATATCTCATGTACGTGTACAGTGATTGAGAGTGTTAAAATATTAATTAAATAATTAAATTTATCATTTCCTTTCAACTTAAACTTTTAGCATACCATGTTAAATTACCACTTATTCCAAAAATTTAAACTTTAATCATATAATTAATATCTTAACAAATAAGGGTGCAACCTTTCTTGGAAGTCCCATGCATGGTAGACAATGGAGCTGAATGTCTTTACCAAAACCTCATGCTCCTAGAGCCCAAAACCATAAGCTTTAATCATTTGATTAATAGGGAAAACTTCAGAAAATCCTCTAGAACTTTCACGTGTTTTGAAATGACATCTTTAAATTTTAAAAATTCTCAATTCAGGGTATTGAACTTCTAAGTTCTTCAATTTTTCATTCCATTAGGATTTTCCGTTAAATCTTAACGGAGAGGTGCCAAAATTTATAAAATACCCATTTTTTTTAGGAAAAAAAATTGCAAAGATTTAGGCGTTGGTCAAGATTTAATGGAATTTGCAAAAATAACCACGACTCAATCACTGTCAACATTATCTAACTCCTCCTCACTGCAACATTATGCACGACAATTAGTCAATAACACAATTAACATTAATGAATATCACAGGTATGAAGAAGACAATTATTCAATAAAACAGTAAGGTATGAAGTAGATAATACTTACCCTTCCTCATTCTCATTAACTACATTTAGATGCCAATCTCTTCCATAGTTGTCCCACCCAGTTATTCATGTAGTTCTTATCAGGTTTTACATCATCTTTAGGAAACAAATCATCTTCGAACAAATTTGTTATACTAAAATCACTTAGTTGCATTTCTTCTTCATTAAGTAAATTGGGCACAGATTTACATTCATCACCTCTCCTACTACTAGACCTAGCATCCATTTTTTTCGTACCACTACCTCTAACCTCTCATTCCTTTATTTCTGGCACAAAAGCAGCATTAGCTCTTTTTCTTCTTCTACAACTTGCAGTTGGGAGGGGGAGGGGGGACAGTGGTAGTGGAATGAGGTGCAGCCCCTTTTCTTTTCTGCTTTGTAACACTTGTACTAGCACCAGCATCAACTACCGTCTCTTTTGCACGTTTTTTTTTTCACTACCTTTAACATGTCCTTCATTTGCTTCAATAGAACCTCTACAAAACTTACCACCTCTAGATAGTTTTTGTGGACGAGTTGACTTAGGAACCCTAAGTGATTTCCTTCCATCACAAGGTGAGTTAATCAAACTTGATGCCCTAATACCAACTCCCTTATCATTAAAAATGTCACCCCCATTCTCCACATTATCCTCACAATTAGGAATGTCATCCCCATTCTCTACATTCTCATGACCATCAGGAATGTCACCCCCATTCTCCACATTATCCTCATCATTATGAATGTCATCCACATTCCCATGACCATTAGAAATGTTATCCCCAACTCCCACATGAACAACATCATCTGCACCATCAGGGTCTGGACCAGCTGGTGGCAACAATAACACTTCAGCAAGCAATTCTGCCACATCAACCATATGTTGAATGTAGATATGAACAATTCTCCTAATATCACCTTCAAAACAGTTGAGTAGATGCACCACATCCGAATTATTTTTCAACGGCTTTCCCGGTTCTTCAATATCACCATCATCAAACGTATACTAGTACGCTAAGTCATTAAGATACCCAAGATCCTTAACCAATTCCTCAACTTTCCATACCGAGAAAAAGTCAACATCATACTGCCTAAAAAAATCTATGGACCCACCAATATATTGAAATGGATTGTGTTGCACTCGTCCACCATGATGAATAGTGATATCAACGAGCATATATATTATGACACATAATAATTATGTAAGTGAACATTTTGTGACAAACTTAAAAAAAATGTTACATTGCAAATGCAGCTAATATTACCCCATAGTTATTCATGTTTAAACACAAGGAACAACACAGGGTTTGTATTTAAACAGTTTACTATACGTTGTATTTCTTTAACAAACATGCAGAATCAGGACGTGTAAAACCAAAAACCACATGACAGAATGACCTCGTGGTGGTGGTATGTGTTCAAAAGTAAAAACAACAGGACATGACCCACTTATGCACTTGCATACTTTATTATCATAAAGCAAAGTAACCTACCACAAAATACGAACGCATCATTATAATTTATTGTCCCTTAATAATAATTTCATTGTTTAAATTCAAGACTCATGGTTCCCAAATCAAAAGCCCACAAAAAAAAAAACGTAAATTGGTACCAGACAAAAAATGGTTACGCATATTCACGACTATAATATTTCGAACGAAGACGCCCACAAAAAACAAGCATGTTAACAGACAAAACTCTACCTTTATTAAATACAACGCACTGATAGCAGCTCACAAATAACAAAAAAGTCATATAATACAAGATCACCTAAACAATGTTAAAATTTATCTTCAATATAATACACTTCATAAACTTATGCTGACAGTTCCGAGAAAAATTTGTTCTTACTTCTAAGTAGAGTGCAACGAGCCAAAACCGCACCAAATATAAACCATTCCTCAGTATTTTTGCACTTCCAGACGAAATTGCAGGAACGATGGCGACGATGGTGTTGATAGGGTTTCAAATCCCTTAGACTTGGGTACGTATAATGAACGGTCATCGTTGAAGGTAGAGGTTTCTAGCGTGCCTCCTCAATTTTTTGATGCCAAATAAAAACTCTTGATCCTTTATTTTTCAGACCTTTTATTTTTTGGAGCAACCAATATGACGTGTCAATTCTAAGTTATGTGGAAAAAAAATCCCCCATACGACGTCGTTTTGCCTAACTTATGCGGTCCTATGTGGCAGCAGCAGTACCAAAATCAGATGGTAAAATCAACTAAATTGGATAGAAAGACTTTTTTTTTTCAAATTTTGCGAAAAATTATGCAGCCAAAATTAAAATTTAAAAATTTGTGGATTGAATTCAAATCGCGCATTTACCTAGAGATTTATCTAACATTTTCCCTAATTGAAACAACAGTTAATGTACTTGACACGATAAGACTTGCATGATTCATATATTTGGATCAACTTCTTGTGTATAAGAGAAATATTAAATAAAAAATATAAAAATAGCTACCTCCCATACAAAGTTAAGCTATTAAAGAAAAAAGCTATCAGACTGATCAGATACATGTCCTTTTAAGCTATTAAAAAATTTACTTGGCTCTGGTGCATATCAATCTGAGGGAAAATTTTCATTTGATGAAGAAAATATTTAATGTTATAAAATTTATATTCAATCCATTTTGAAATAACATTATTTCTTCATTTCTATCACACAATTCACACCCCACTAGGGATTCGGTGTGGTAACCGACCACCCTTTTTCGTGCAACATGGTGGTTGGCTACCTCATAGGAGTGGTTAGGACTTAGGACGGGCCCACCACTCGCTTAACATGGTTGATCACTTTTTCTAATGGTAAAATGGAAGAGTGACCGACCAACTTATGAGTAGTTCGGCTACTCTAATTAATTTACTTTTTTTTTTTAATAATTGTTTTTAAGAATTATATGGCAAGAATGATGCATTCATTTTGAATAATCAACTTAAATCTTTAGAAATACACCTTGCAATTCCAAATGATATAAATCTTATCAAGAATATAAGTATTAATTAGATGTTATTCAAAATTTTCGAGTAGCATTTTTTAAGTATTCGTTTGCTTTTTTTTCTTTTTTTTTGAAAAAAAAAATATGATTATACATGAATGTGCCATATAAACAAAAATATTAAAATAATGCTACTTAAAAATAACAAAATATTAAATAGCATTTATCAATAATTAATATTGTGACAGTGACAACATTAATGATTTATACAGATCGACATTCAAATCTCTCAACAAATCTTATCCGATTGTTTTCGGAGGGATTGACACTAGCCATTCATTTTATCGAAGCATTTAATTTAGTCAAGTTCTTTCATTCAAATCAACACATTTAAAATGCCTTCTAAAAATGATAAATATTGAATTAAACAATCTTAATTAACATTTTAAAAATTTCACAGTAAAATTACATTAAAAAACTCTGAGATCTTGAATCATGATTACCAGCTAGCAATTGTCTCACTCAATCAAGCCTATGGTACCAGGTTTAATTAGCATAGATGACATTTACAAAAAAAAAAAAAAAAAGTTAGCATAGGTGACGTGATCGGAATGAGATCACCCCGGATACGTCATTCACGACATAATATACTACCATTATTACCATATGGGTCGTTGGTCAATTTCCACCAAACTATGGATAGGTAAGTTAGGGTCTATAATCTCTCAGAGAAAAAAAAGTAAGGGTCTATAATCAATTTTCTTAGATTTTAGTAAAAGATCATTCCAACAAGGATAAGATTGACGATCGAATTCATCACCATATTAGTCATATTCAATATTTAAAGGTTTTTTTTAACAAAAAAAAAAATTGAACCCATTCAAAGAGTTTTGTCATTTGATTTGAACTCTAATATTGTATCACAACATTACGAGTAGTTTTGTAGTATTTTTGTCACACTATAAATAAAATTTTATGAAATGATACCTATTTTAATAAGATAAAATAAACATAATTATTTCCGAAAATGTTATTTGCATCTTTTGTGCTCCAATCCAAGCTTATTGGTGTGTGGCTCAAGAATGTTAAGGGGCGTTGAAGTGATTGCATGCCAGTAAAGTTAAATTTAGACCGTTAAAAAAATTATAAAGTAATATTGTAATTTTTTTATGGCATTTAAGTTAAATCTTATAAGATGGAATTTTTTAAAAAAAAAGAATAAAATATTGTAGATTATCATTATTAAACAAAGAAGAAATAACTTGTTCGACAAATATAATTTCACAGTTGAATACAAAATGGTAAATATAAACATAAGGTGGCGTTGAAATGAACAGTATTTCAGCTTAGGTAGTAATGAATAGTATTTTGTGAGTTCTATGTATTAAAAAATAAAATTTTTTTTTTATCTGATCTAACCCAAATTAAAATATTATTCATTTCAGTCTGAACTTACCTGAATCACTGCTCCAAATACAAAAACATCCTTCATCCAAACTTATTTCTAGCACCGACAAATCGACGTCTTTGTTGAGTCTTCATTGACTGCTAATAAAATGGAGATTTTTTCTTCTTCTTCTTCTTTTTTTTTTTTTTTTTTTTTTTTTTTTTTTGTGTTGTATTTTTCGGTAGATAAGTGGAGAAGTTTTAAAACATCTGATGTAGAGGGGTCTTGTCTGGTTCAAACAAAAGAGTCCTAATATAGTATATAGATATTATATATTATATATGATATATATATTATATTATATCCTATTAAAAACAACTTCGATAGACTCCACGGATCCCGTTTTGGCAAATGGTTTCACTGTTTAGGGGTAGGTACTGTTCATCACTTTTCCTAAACCCAAAAAAAACATTCTTACTTTTTATATCACAATCAACAACTTTTTAACAACTTTTTTTTAATTTTTATTACTATTAAAATAAAAAATTCACTAAAAAACAAAAATGTTCACTTTTCCATACAAAAAATTTACAACATTTCCCCTACTTTATATCACATCAAAAGTCAATAACCCACCTACCCCAACTAGGGCTGTAATCGAGTCGAGCGAGTCGAGCTTTAAGATTTTCAGCTCGGCTCGTTTAAGAAAATATTTAAACGAGCCGAGCTCGAGTTCGAGCCGGGCTTAGAAACCTCAGCTCAAGCTCGGCTCGTTAGACAATACCCGAGCTCGAGCTCAAGCTCGCGAGTTTTCGAGCTCGATTAAAAGGCTTTGACGAGTCGAGCCCGAGCTTGATAAAAAGGCTTTTCGAGCCTTAAATGGGCCAACTATGCTCATTTAAGACTTATCAAACCTTAAATGGGCAGCTCGGCTCATTTATTAAGTTATAACCTACTTATAACCTATTTTAATTAATTGATTTATTAACTTAATGGTATTAGTTTAGTATATGTTAATAATATACATTGTTCATTATAATACTAATCATTTAATTTGAGACTATATTAATAGCATTGCTAAGTATATAATGATAATGAATCAATGATATAAATTATAATAATTAAATCTAACAAAGTTTTATCTTATTTATATTATTATTTGATCTAGTGTTTATATAATTATATGGCATAAGTACAATGTTCGATAACTTAAATCATATGATAATGATAATGATACGTATATAATGATAATGAATCAATGATATAAATTATAATGATTAAACTTAACAAATTTTTATCATATTCCTATAATCATTTGATCTAGTGTTTATATAATTATATGGCATAAGTGATAAATACAATGTTAGATAACTTAAATCATATGATAATGATAATAATAAGCCGGTTTATTCGAGCCTTAAATGAGTCAGACTCGTGAGCCTTAAATAAGTCGGTCTATTTAAGCCTTAACAAGCCAGGCTCACGAGCCCCTATCGAGCTTAGTCGAGCGAGTCGGGTATGTATCACTAATTAATCGAACGGGCTTTTACAGTAACGAGCGAGTTTGTATTGTACCGAGCTCGAGCTCGGGTCGAGTTTAACCGAGCGGGTATCGAGCGCGCTCGCGAACAGGCGGGCTCATTTACAGCCCTAACCCCAACCCATAACCTTTGCCAAACACACTCCACAAAAACTTAATGAGAGTATAATTATTGTGTTTGTGTCAACTTCAATCAATATCAAGCCAACAAGGTAGCACTATGCATCACATAATTGAAATGGAAAATGTTCATGAGACCGAATTAAAATAAAATTAAAAGAATAAAAAACTATTCAAATTTTTTCATTAATTTTAATGAAAAGTTCACAAAGGCTTTTCAAATTTTTACGTGATTTGAATAACTTTTTTAATATTTGGTTTCTTTCATTTTAATCCCTCGTATTTTTAATTTGTCTCACTTTACTCTCCTCCATCTATTTTCACCGTCAAACCTTATTAAAATTTTTAAAATACTCCTTGTATTTTAAACAAAAAAATTATAAAAAATTTAAAATAAGGAGTATTTTAGTAATTTTGGCATAATTCTATTAGAATTTAACAAAAAATTTTAACAGAGAGGAGCTAAATGAGACAAATTGAAAGTTTAAAGGGTCAAATTAAAAAAAAAAAAAAAAAAAAAAAAAAAAAAAAAGCATTGAGGATTATTCATATTGCATGAAAGTTTGGAGGGCCTTTATGAAATTTCCGTTTAATTTTATGATATTTACTTTTGCATCTCATTCTGTTGGACGTGCGAGATTTTCTACATAAAAAAAGAGATAATGTCGTGTTAGATGTTGTATTTTATTATATAATTGTTTAATAATATTGACGTGGACCTTTAAAATAATTATTTCATTATTATTTATTTATTTAAGAAGAATTAATTTAAAAATTAATTAAAAATGTCATGTCAGTTTTATTAAATAAATATTAAATAAAATTATATAGAGTATTTAACATTTTTCAATGAGATGATAAAACAACTGCTATGAGTATTGGTATAACATCTTTTCTTAAAAAAATTAACCAAAATAAAAACTTGAAGACTTAAATGTAAAAATTTAGTCAAATGATTAAACGCAATGCTGGATATACACTTTTATTGATAGAACTGCAATATTTCAAAGAGTCGTGATTTTAAGCATCCTGGGCTGATGCACTGTTGCATCAGCCCAGGATGCTGTATAGAATTACCGTATTTCAAATATAGTTTTACTGTACAGTTCTGATTTTTTGGTAAGTGCATGCATGTCCTTTCAATGTATTGAAGTTTCCCAAGTAATTTGATAATGAAATCACCTTTGTTTCATTCATGTGTCAATTATATGGGAACACATGGAATCTTTTTTCCTTAATTTCTTACTTTGTGAAAGCACAATGCATGTGGTGTCTCCTTCTTATCTCCAAAGGACTTTCCTCAGTCAATCAATAAAGGCCGTGTTTGGAGGGTTTTTAAAACCTTGAAAAAAAAAAAGAATATTTTAATTTTTTATATTCTATTAATCATTTTTTAACAAATTTTTTTACTTTTTATATCACATCAAATATTTTTTATTATTATTAAAAATAAAAAATTCACTAAAAAATAAAATTTTTTCACTTTTTTATATAAAAAATTTATAACATTTCTTCTATTTTATATCACATCAAAAGTTAACGACCATTAATCCAAATTCAAAACCTTTACTAAACGTACTCTTTATGTATGTTATTAGTTGATTTTTCTGAAAGAAAACAAAATTTAAACAATAGTCACCTACCTTGAAATCTCGTCTAATATTTAAGGTATTGCATGATTATCACATCATCTATTAATTTTAAATAATACTAATAATAATATCTGATTTATCCTCACCTCTACAGGCCACGCGCCCCGGCCATCACAGCCTCTCCCTCGATCTCCTCCTCCTCCCTCGGCGGTTCTCGTCATTCAATCATTTGTATTTTAGAAAAAAATTTAAAAATTCATTTATAATCATAAAATTTGAGCCGGTTGCTTATTTAACTGCAGCTTTGGTTTTGAGTAAGTTTGCTTAAATTGCTTCTGCCCTAGTGTGGCAAATCATCTGCCAACGTACGTTATATCATATTTAATATACCACGTGAATCCTCATTCAATCATTTTAAATGAAGTGGCCCTTCATTTTGCAATCAAACAACAACGTACGTACCTTGGCGACAGTTCTGGCCGTCATGATTGAAGCTCAACAACCGAGAGAACGGTGAGATTTACACACGTTAATGGTTATATACAGAGACTTATTACAAAAAAAAAAAAAAAAAAAAAAAGGTTATAAACAGAGACACGTCATTTAAGCTTTAACTGAGGTGGGTCAAGGGGCAGATGAATATTGATTTAGGTTGAAACAGTACCAAGTACAAGAAGTTAAAAACAGCTTTGAAAAAAAAATAAATAAAAAAACAACTCTCATCCTAATTTTATTATAATTTTAAATTATAAATCACTACAACTCAAAAAAATCATCATTTTTATTTTTACGTCATTTTAATTATATAATAGTCGTAAAATAATTTATTGGATAATATTTTTCTTATTTTTATTAAAAATACTTTTAATTTACACAAAAATAAATAAATAAATAAAAACCACCCTACAAGACGACAAGAGTTGGAGCTAATTTTTTTTTTCTATTCGACAAGAGTTGGAGCTAATTACACCGTCATTGTAGAGGTGAAAGTCCTTCAGTGGTGATGGCTCCAACCTGTCCCTCCTCTACGAGCTCTCTCTATCTCTCTCTTTTTGTGTCCCATTAAGAGTTCCTTCAACCTAAACTCATCGTCTTCAATCTCCCCTATGCCATAAGCCTTCGATAGCGGCCATCTCTATGATGGCCTGCTTGTGGTCCACCCGTCACTATGTTTCTTGAAAGTTCGCACCGTGACAACAGTGCTGTGAGTTGTATGAGGGACCTACATTAACCTCCCAAGCCTGATGGGAGCCACACATGGACCTCTTGGATTGGCTGGCCTTCTTCTTCAACTACCATTCCTAGGGTGGCTCCAACCCGTCACAAGGATGGGTTTTTTTTTTAGTCAATTTTTTTTTTTCTAAATTTTAAAAGTTGAGAGTATTTTCAGTTAAAAAAAAAAAGAAGTAAATTCTAAATATTTTGATAGTTTATAGGTTTTCAGTTTGGAGAAGCATATGAGATTAGGATGATAATAATTTGGGGGTAAAATATATTTTACCTAAAAAAAAAATTACAAAACATAAAAGAAAGAGAGAAAGAGGGTAGACTATATATCTAATTATGTGTTACTTCTCATGTAATCATACGGGTTATTTTAAAGAATTTTGTGAAGAATTAAACAGGCGCTGAAAGATAAGCATATGAGACAAATAAGAATGTCCAATTCTGATTAAACATCCATAAAAGTTGAAGGAATTGGCGTTTGTAAAACAGAGAATGTTGACTTTGGTGCTTATTTCGGTGATCCTTATCTTGTTAATTTTTCCGCAATTGTTAAAATCTTCAGCAATCTTTTGCATAATGGGCAAGAACGTCACTTCAAAAAAAAAAAAAAAAGGGCAAGAACGTCTGCTTGACTGCTTTTCATGTCAATTTATTTCAGTAAAAGCTCTTTATAGGGATATTCAAGTTGGCCTTCTTTACTTTTGAAAAAGCATGTGGCAATTGGCATGGAAAAATAAAAAACAAAAAAAAAGTATGTGATGTAGTACATACTTTAATCTTTTTATAATATATAGAGCCAGGAGGGAGAGAGAGAGAGAGACCTTTACCTGCAAAATAAATGAGTGGACGAGGTGGACAGCAGATATTTTTTCCAGTTGATCAGAAAAAGAGATGAGTGTGGCATTTAAAAGGAGGAGCTCTCATGTTCTCAAGCACTGAAGACCTTTCTTACATACTTACAACAAAAAAACAAAAAACGAAAAGAAGACCTTTCTTACCAGCAGCATTTGCAGGTTCTTTATTCTCTCATTTCATATATTGTAGTACTGCTGCTTTTCGAACACATGTCCTCTCTCTTCAATCCTATGCATTTTGAAATCATATTGTTTGTAAGACTTTCAAGTTTCTTTCTTAGTCTGCTTCAGCTGTGCTGCAAAAGTGTAAAGAAATTTGTTTGTGGTTATATAAGTTTCTCTTTCATTCAAAAAATGAAATTTGAAATCATATACTTAGATTGTTATATAATCTTCTACTTTATTTGCTAGCTAGCTAGTCGTTCGAAAATATTTTGTGTTATAGTAGTGGGTTATACACAGATAAAGGTGAAAAAGATGACCTTTAAGAAGTACCAGAAGACTAATTACATAATTTTGTGTGTGTGTTTTTTTTAAAATAATAGAGTACTCAGTAACATTTGAGTGGATCTTCATCGGACTAGGATTCTCTACAATTCATTCATTTGAACATGAGAGAAATGAGCCGGTTTTTATTTTTTATTTTTAAATAGTGGCAAAGTTGTCGCTTTACATTTTTTTAGATAATTTTGTAATTCTGTTTAAAAGAACGGAATCCAAATTCATCTTGACAATGGATATATCAAAATTGGAAACCGTTGGGAATTGTGCATGCTATATATTGAATTGCTCTGTGCTCCGGGAAAAAAAAAAAATGCTTTGTAGATTTTGATTTTATTCTATCACTAGTGATGGTTAAATATTGTCTTTGCTGCAATATTTAGAAAATATTTTTTATATTCAGATTTACTTCATACCTGATTAAGTTTAGGTTTAGTTGTGCACAACTCGAATTAGCTTCTCTATAAATAGATATCAGTGTAATATAGTTGAATATACTTCAATATACAAGATGTAGCTCTAACCGTTTTATGATTGGTTTCTGTCTCGACTAGGAGAAGGAACTGACAGAGAAAGAAGATGGAGTCCCAAGATGCAAATCATGATCCAAAAAAGGGTCTTAAAGAGTTAGTGATTGACATCCCATCAGATCTTGAGCCTGCCGAGTGGCCCGAGTGCTGCATCTACAGGGTTCCAAAGAAACTTCGCAAGGTAAAAAAGGAAGCCTATACTCCTAAGTTAATCTCAATTGGCCCTCTTCATAATTACCGAAGGGAAGAATTCAAGGAGATGGAAATGCAGAAACTGAGATATTTGAAGGACTTCTGTGATAGGACTGGGAAGAACCCGGAGTATCTTGCAAGCATCATTGAAGGGAAAGAAGAAAAAATACGCCATTGCTATGCGGAGAATACCTCAAAACTCAAAAGAACAGAGTTTCTAAAAAGGATTATATTGGATGGCATCTTCATAATTGAGCTCTTCTTGAAGAATTATGAGAAGAAAGAATATGAAAAGGATTATATATTAAGCAAACCGTGCCTGAGGGACGCTATACAGCATGACTTGCTTCTACTCGAGAATCAAATTCCTTATTTTGTTCTTGAGGATTTATATGATAAGTCCGTCGTCCGTGGCTCTCGCTTTATTAAGCTTTGCCGCAAGTACTTTTCTAAATATGATCAGCAGCCAAATTCCAGCATAGATGTGGAAGTAAAACATTTCACAGATTTGCTGAGACATTTTTTCTGTCCATCAGACCTCATGAAGACAAAAAAAAAGAAGGCTATTGATCGACAATATAGTGCCACAAAGCTTGACGAGGCAGGAGTGAAATTCAAAAAAGTTGAAGAAAGACACCTACTTGACATCAAATTCCAAAAGGGTAATGTTAAAATCTTTTATTTTAAAAGTTTAAGTTAATAAGAAATAGCTAGTTTAATCATTTCATTTATATTCTAACACTCTCTTTACGTGTGAGTTCAAACTCTTTCTTAATTAGTGATGTTCAGTATGTAGAATAATTTTTTTGAAATGAGAGTTGAATTGATGGACACAATTATCATATTAATTTACCACTTATTTCAAAAATTTAAATTAATAAAAAATAATTAATTTAATTTAATCATTTAATTTATATTCTAACAGGTAAGTTCTTACAACACTGTCCTTACCTGAATTGCTCATGGCTCCTGAATTGCCTACCATGCTTTATCTGCTTGGAGCGCATGCAACCATTCTTGGAACTCCCTACCTTTGAAGTAGGCCACGAAACTGACTGTGTTTTCAGAAACATCATGGCCTTGGAGCAGTGCCATTATCCAAAGGAGGCTTACATCTGCAATTACATTCTGCTGTTGGATTGTCTTATCAACACCGAAAAAGATGTGGATTTACTGGTCGACAAAAAGGTTATTCTTAACCAGCTTGGCAGCGATGAAGCATTGGCGAGACTGGTTAACAAACTTGGCCATCAAATTGTAGCAGAAGATTCCTGCTACTATGAACTCAGTCAACAGCTTAATGAGCACCACGGAGACTTTTGGAATCGAAATATGGCGACCTTGACATCAACATATTTCCGCGACATTTGGAGAGGCACTGCAACGGTTGTCGGAATTATCTTCCTATTCTTAACCTTCTGGAATATCTTCCTCAGGCATTTCGTGAAAATGCCTCGCTCTAGTCTTAATTGAAGTTTGTTTTGCTTTGAGTTGTTTCAAATTTTTCGAGGTTCAAAAGTTGTTCCATGGCATCTATATATATATATATATGGAGGGTCTGTATTTTCAGCTAGTAAAGTTAATTTGTGTCACCGTTTACAAATAACAAGGTTTTATCGTATGTAACTTTGCATCATGCATGGTGCTGATAAGGTGTTTATAAATAATAATGTAAGATTAATTTTCCGTCTTTTCATAAGCTAAAACAATTCAATTATTGTCGTTTTCCTCTCGCATATTCCCTTCTCCAAAAAGTGAAAGCAACTAATTATTAGGGAGAGCTTTGTCATATGGGTCAACACCTAATTAGATAAGGTACCCTCCCTTTTCCCCTTTCTCCATTGTTATTCAGAAAAAAAAAAAATAATAATAATAATTAAATAAGGTACCCCTAGGGTACATACCATAATGATAAGAGTAGACTCTTTTCTTGTTTCTTGGCTGATGTGGGACTCGTCCCATTTATTCTTATACACAATATCCGAGAAGTGAAAAAAACAGGAGAAACAATACTCAAATATAAAAAAGAAGTAATGATAAATATTAATTTTATATTTTTTAAAATTGATGTTTTAAAATAAACTGTTGTCTCGTTTATAAAAATTAGAAGGTTTTATCGTCTGTAACTTTACATCATGTATTTAGAAATAATAACGTAAGATTAATTTTCATCTTCCATAAGCCAAAACAACCTTATAATTGTCGCTTTCTCGTGTGCATATTACTTTCTCCAAAAAGTGAAAGCAGCTAATTAATTATTGGGGGCCCTTGATTTGAAGCATTTGATAGTAACATGCATTACTGAGCAATAGATGAAAAAGAGGAGCAACTTTTATTGTAGCAATTAGGAGCGCACACCTGTACGTACCTCAATCGTTAAAGGACTGTCTCGCTGGAGAGTGGCCAGTACAACTGCCTGGATGTGCTAAATGTCTGTCTTGTTTTAAGCAAAAATAAGGTTAGTTTAGATATCCGATTTTAAATAGTGTAATTTTAAAAATAATAATTTTAAAATATGTGATTTTGAAAATGTAGTTTTTAAAAATGTAGTTAAGTATTTGATAAAATCGTAATTTAATTTTTAAATTATAATTTAACTTTTAAAATTTTGCATTTTTTAAAAAATATCTCTTTACCTGTGATTTGAAAACACAAATTTTCTGCATTTTTAAATTGTAACTTTATAAAAATGCAATTCTCAAACAATTCACTTTTTACAATTTAGTTTAAAATCACATTTATTATCTACGAAATCGTAATATCAAACACATTTTAAAAAACACACAAAAAACGAGGGAAATGATCGGTACGAGGGATCCTTGAAGATGTCAAAAAAGAAGATGGGTCGCAAAGACAGACAAACACGTGCAATAATTATAACCATTTCTAAAATTAGGTACCAATCAAGACTTTGAAGTAATATGGGAGAAAATTCAACCTCTGCATATTTCTTATTGAATAAATAGAAGAGCATACTAAAAGCATCTAAACATAGCACAACATAATTTAAACATAATCGGCTAGTGTTTCGGCCTAAGACTGGCAATCAAGTCAGATATTAAATACTACAGATTTAAACTCTTCAAATATTATAAACCAAGTCTAAACATCAATATAAGAAAAAGATAACTGGGCTAATGATCGATCAAAAGATTACAATACAATTGATAGTAACCCTACAAAAACCCCAAAAACATATCATGAAGGGGGCCTATCATCAAAATTATGCCACATGTCCTCACTCAGGAGTGGGTCTAATCCTTCAAAGACTAGTATAGAGAGGTTGTCCAAATCCATTCTCCTGGCTTCCAATATCCATTTTTTCTAGGTTCAGCTGCTATAAAACATGAATGTTTTATGGATGGAAAGCAAATTAAAGTGTAAGTTCACAACTTAATGAGTATAAATATACATAAAGTACATGTTATTATATGGTGAACTCAGTTGTTTAAAAGATTCATAATTCATAAGCAGCAATATAAAATGGGATCCTTTGAAGTAGGCCACGAAACTGACTGTGTTTTCAGAAACATCATGGCCTTGGAGCAATGCCATTATCCAAAGGAGGCTTACATGTGCAATTACATTCTACTGTTGGATTGTCTTATCAACACTGAAAAAGATGTGGATTTACTGGTTGAGAAAAAAGTTATTCTTAACCAGCTTGGCAGCGATGAAGCATTGACGAGACTGGTTAACAAACTTGGCCATCAAATTGTAGCAGAAGATTCCTGCTACTATGAACTCAATCAACAGCTTAATGAGCACTATGGAGACTTTTGGAATCGAAATATGGCGACCTTGACATCAACATATTTCCGCGACATTTGGAGAGGCACTGCAACGGTTGTCGGAATTATCTTCCTATTCTTAACTGACGTCGGGCAGAACTAAGATTGTTCTGACAGCGTAAACTAGCAGCAGAAACTAATAATTGAATATTGAAAAGGAAATTCAGGAAGAGAGAAAATAAGAAATAGGGAAGAGAAATACCCTAATTGCCCTAAATAAGCTAACAGAAAATAACTCTGAAAAACTAGAAATATATTGATGCTTGAAAACTGAATTGAAAAATAACACACACTAGATGCCTTTATATAGCCTAAGATATGATCTTAATTTAACAAAGAAAAAGAAAAACTAAACAAAGCCTATTTGGAAAAAGAAAACCCAATCCTAATGGAAAAGGAAAACACA
This sequence comes from Betula pendula, assembly GCA_900184695.1. Classification (NCBI taxonomy): domain Eukaryota; kingdom Viridiplantae; phylum Streptophyta; class Magnoliopsida; order Fagales; family Betulaceae; genus Betula; species Betula pendula. The sequence continues at coordinate 143,699 of FXXK01000364.1, forward strand.
AGCCTTATTGAAAAGGAAAACTAAAACACACATGCATAAAATAATCCAACTTATTGTTGGATTTCTCCTGCATCAGTCTCCCCGAGTTGGGAAGGACTCGTCCTCGAGTTCAACTCGTCTCTGTCAACATCAACAAAACATGGACTCAAGTGCTTCATGTTGAACACATCGGAGGTCTTTAAATGACTTGGAAGACGTAACCGGTATGCATTATCATTTATCTTTTGTAGAATCTCACAAGGCCCAATTTTCCTCTCACACAGCTTGTTATACTCACTAACAGGGAAGCGATCACGTGTGAGTACAGCCTAAACCAAATCACCAACCTCAAAAGTTACCTTGTGTCTATGGCTGTCAGAGTGTGCTTTGTACGTGGCATTGCTATCTTCTATAGCTTTCTTGACTTGATCATGAACTTTTCGGAGATAATCAGCCATCTCGTCAGCCTTAATACTCAATCGACCAATACAAGGAATAGGTGTCAAGTCGAGTACTCCTGATGGATTTTGCCCATACACGATCTCAAAAGGGCTTAGCTAAATCGTTCTGTTCTTGGACCGGTTGTAAGCAAACTCTGCTTGTGATAAAGCCAAGTCCCACTGCTTTGGCTTATTTCCCGCTAAACTTCTTAAAAGATTTCCCAAGCTTCGATTTACTACCTCAGTCTGACCATCTGTTTGGGGGTGGTAGGCACTATTGAAATTAAGCTTGGTTCCCATCTTTTCCCACAAACTCTTCCAAAAATGGCTCATAAATTTTGTATCACGGTCCGATGTAATAGATCTTGGAACCCCGTGCATGCAAACAATCTCCCGAAAATATAGGTGAGCAATTCGAGTAGCATCCATCGTCTTTCGACAAGCGACAAAATGGGCCATCTTGGAAAATCGATCCACAATCACGAAGATAGAATCCATGTTCCTTTGAGTGCGAGGTAACCCCAAAACAAAATCCATGCTAACGTTGAGCCATGGGCCATCGGGCACTGGTAATTGAGTGTACAGACCAGCATTTGTGAGGGCTCCTTTGGACCGCTGGCAAATAAAACACCGTTCCATGTAACGTGCCACATCACTAGTTAACTTGGGCCAGTAATAATCGGATGAGATTAAGGCCAAAGTTTTGTCTTGCCCAAAGTGACATTCTCCATGCAACTCTCGTATTATCTGTTCCCGCAACGAACTATCCGGAATGCATAGTTGTGAACCACGGAATAGATAACTGTTAAGAATAACATAATCACTACGCTTACCTGCAGACACCTCAGCCAATATCTTCCCGAATGAAGGATCTTCCGTATACAACTCTCGGAAGGTGTCAAAACCCACAACTTTGGTATGCATAGTAGTAAGAAGTGCAACTCGCCTACTTAGGGCATTAGCAACTCGATTCAAGCTCCCTGATTGGTGTCGTAAGGAAAAAGTGAACTCCTGAAGGTAGGCAACCCATTTGGCATGTCTGCGGTTGAGTTTCTGTTGGCTATTGATATACTTGAGGGCTTCATGATCAGTGATAAGGATGAACTCCTTCTACACTAGGTAATGACGCCAATGCTTCAAAGACTGGACAATGGCGTAGAACTCTAAGTCATAGGTAGAATAGTTCTTCTTGGACCCCGACAACTTCTCAGTAAAAAAAGTGATCGGACGTCCTTCTTGGCTTAGGGCACCACCAATGCCAACACTAGATGCATCACAGTTGACTTCAAAAATTTTCTCGAAGTTTGGAAGAGCGAGAACCGGTGATTTTGTCATTTTCTGCTTTACCAATTGAAAGCTTGCATCGGCTTCTTCAGTCCATTGGAAAGTCTGGCCCTTTAAGCATTCTGTGATTAGTGCAATCAATGTATTGAAATTTCGAATGAATCGTCAGTAATGACGCCAATATGTGGAAACTCCGAACATCATGTAGACTCTTGGGTGTTGGCCAATCTAAAATTGTTGTCACCTTAGACTTATCTGCATAAACACCATCAGTGGACACAACAAAACCAAGGAAAGTAACACTAGTAGTAATAAAGGAACACTTCTTTCGTTTGACATATAAACACTCTTTTCGTAGTGTTCCAAAAACCTCCTTGAGATGCTCCAGGTGTGTTTCTTGCGAGGGGCTATAGATGAAGATATCGTCAAAGTATACAACAACGAATTTTCCCATGTAAGGCCGCAACACTTGATGCATGAACCGCATGAATGTGCTGGGTGCATTGGATAATCCAAAAGGCATGACCATCCACTCGTATAGCCCATGATGCGTCTTGAACGCTATTTTCCATTCATCTCCAGGCCTGATTCTGATTTGGTGATACCCGCTCGTAAGATCAATTTTAGAAAAGACCTTAGAGCCTGCTAACTGATCCAGCATGTCATTTAAGCGGGGAATCGGGAATCTATACTTCACTGTGATTCGATTGATGGCTCTACTATCAACACACATGCGCCACGATCCATCCTTCTTCGGAACTAAGAGAGCGGGAATTGCACATGGACTTATGCTCTCTCGAATGTAACCTCTTTTCAACAACTCCGTCACTTGGCGTTGCAACTCTTCAGATTCCTTCAGGCTGAGGCGATAAGCTGGTCGATTTGGCAAGCTTAACCCCGGCACGAAATCGATGTGGTGCTGTATATTTCTCATGGGTGGCAAATCAGGGGGTAGCTCATCTGGCATTAAATCAGCAAACTTAGTCAACAGCTCCTGTAACTCTACTGACACATCATCATCTATTCTAGAACCCTCTTCTTGTGGCATCAAGGCATACACAACACCCTCTTCTTCTACTTCTTCGAGGAACCGAGACATTGATAGAAGATTAACACCCTTTTTCGGTTGCTGGTACAAGAATGGCTCCTTCTCGCCAAGGTGCTAACACCACCTTCTTTACCTTAATGCTTAAGGTATAGGTATTTCGCTGCCCATCATGGACAACGCTCCGATCATACTGCCAAGGCCTACCTAATAATAAATGACATGCATCCATAGACACTACATCGCACCATGCATTATCAAAATATTTTCTTCCAATTGAAAAAGAAACCAAACATCTTTTATCTACTGTTACCTCACTTCCCTTTTTCAACCAGGACAATTTGTATGGCTTTGGATGGCTATCAGTCTTCAGCTAAAGCTTCTTAATTGTCTCCTCTGATACAACATTCTCACAGCTGCTACTGTCAATAATCATTTTGCAAACCTGCTCCGCAATCGTGCAAGTAGTATGAAAGATATTAGTTCTTAACCAATCTTCTCTGGAGTAATCTTTTGGAGCGAGCAAACTTTTTCTGACAACAAGCATCTCATTCCCATCTCCATACAAAATCTCATCGTCATCACCGTCATAAAAAACCGGATCTCTTATGTCGACTTCTTCTATTGTCTCATCCTCAATCAAGAGATTCTTGCCCGTTTTGCTATCAGGTTTTCGACAATCTGTCGATTGATGACCGGGCTCCCCACATTTGAAACAATGGATGTTGGAGTTGGAGCTCTGACCTCGCGTAGGTTGAGGATTGGGATGAGGTTCCTGAGGACGGATTCCTCGTGTATTATGATCTCCTCTTGGTGTAGATATGGTATTGCTCCTAGCTTGTTGTTTTTCTACAGTCAAGGCACGCTGGTAGGGTTCAGAAACCGTCCAAAGAGAGTGGAGACTGAGGACGTCTTGTAGGGACTATCGCAACCCGCCCAGGTATCGCGCCACCAATTGCTCTTCGGTCTCAGACAAGTCGTTTTGAGCAACCAATTGGTAGAATTCTTCGGTATAATCATCAATAGATCTCGCACCTTGTCTTAGTGTATGACGTCGTTGAAACAATGCTTGAGGGTATCCGAAGGGTCAAAAGTGTCCTTTCATCTTCGTCTTCATCTTCTCCCAATCGCAGATCTTCGGTTTGCCTTGTCTATCCCGCGATCTCTTTAACTGCTCCAACCAAGCGGATGCGCGACCCTTTAGCTTGATGGCAACAAGCTTCACCTTCATGCAATCTGAAACCTCCTTAAAATCAAAGATCCTCTCTACTTCGTGTAACCAATCAATGAAGCCTTCGGCTTGTAGAGTGCCAGAAAATTCTTGAAGCTCAACTTTGAAGCCTAAGTTTCCATATCGCTTATCCCGACCACGCTGTTCCCGATCCAGAACAGGGTTGTGATACGGGTTCTCAAAGCTAAAATCTGAATCGCGATCATCCATCTCGCGATCCTTTTCCAAGTTTTGCGCTGCAAGACGCTTGGTTAATTCCGCAACCTGCCTCTGCAAGTCTTCAATTGTCACGTCTTGTATATTGCGATCATGATAAGGGAATTCCTCATTCGGAACCTGTTCACGCCGACCACGACCACGACCACGACCACGACCACGACCACCAGTCATAAAAACTAATGAAAAAATTTCACCTCAAGAAGATGTTAAGCTCTGATACCAACTGACGCCGGGCATAACTAAAATTGTTCTGACAGCGTGAAGTAGCAGCAAAAACTAATAATTGAATATTGAAAAGGAAATTCAGGAAGAGAGAAAATAACAAATAGGGAAGAGAAATACCCTAATTGCCCTAAATAAGCTAACAGATAATAACTTTAAAAAACTAGAAATATATTGATGCTTAAAAACTGAATTGAAAAATAACACACACTAGATGCCTTTATATAGCCTAAGATATGATCTTAACTTAACAACGAAAATGAAAAACTAAACAAAGCCTATTTGGAAAAAGAAAACCCAACCCTAATGGAAAAAGAAAACACAATCCTTATTGAAAAAGAAAATTAAAACACACATGCATAAAATAATCCAACTTATTATTGGATTTCTCCTGCATCATTAACTTTCTGGAATATCTTCTCCAGGCATTTCGTGAAAATGCCTCGCTTTGGTTCTAATTGAAGTTTGCTTTGCTTTGAGTTATTTCAAATTTTCCAAGGTTCAAAAGTTGTTCCATGTCATGGAGAGTCTATATTTTCAGCTAGTAAAGTTAATTTGTGTCACCGTTTACAAATAACAAGGTTTTATCGTATGTAACTTTACATCATGTATGGTGCTGATAAGGTGTTTAAAAATAATAATGTAAGATTAATTTTTCGTCTTTTCATAAGCCAAAACAACCAAATTATTGTTGTTTTCCTCTCTCATATTCCTTTCTCCCAAAAGTGAAAGCAACGAATTATTAGGGAGAGTTTTGTCGTCATATAGGTCAACACCTAATTAGAAAGGGTAAGAGGTACCCCTAGAGTAACTTGGCCGCGTTTGTTAAGTCTTTTAGTATTTTTTTGTGTTAGAAATAGTAATAAAAATAAATAATGTGATATAAAGTAGGAAAAATATTTTAAATTTTTTGTATAGAAAAATAGCAAAGTTTTATTTTTTAGTGAATTTTTTATTTGAATAATAATAAAAAGTGAGTAATGTGATATAAAAAGTAAAAAAAAAATTGTTAAAAAATGATTAATAAAATAGTAAAAGTGGTGTTAATTTTACGGGAGAAAAAAAAAAAGTGATTAACAATCAGAGCCCTATTTTTCTAAAATAAAATAAAAAAAATGGTTGTACAACATTTAAAAAGTCGAAAAGGAAAAATCGACCGTGATAGAACTGAATAAGAAAGAGGCTTAGAAGCAGGATCTAGTAAGATACCTTATTAAAGTAATTTCACTGAGAGAAAACCATAATGCTGGCATTTGCGGGATTTATCCCATTTTCTTTTCTATACAACACCTTATAAGTAAAAAAAAGAGAAATATCACTTGAATATAAGAAAAGAATAATAATACATATTAATTTTATGCCCTTTTAAAATTAATATTGTTTTTAAAATTATCAGTGTATTATTATTTAAAATATGAAGGTTTTATCTCATGTAACTTTACATCATGTCTGGTGCTAATAACGTGTTTAGAAATAATAACGTAAGATTAATTTTCATCTTCCATAAGCCAAAACAACCTTATAATTGATAAAAAATAAAAAGTGGAATTTTTTTTTTTTTTGGTTTGAGTTTAACAAACCCTACAGCCCTTCGCCAAACACTGCCTGAGATCTTTAATCATGATTGCCAGCTAGCAATTGTCTCACTTCAATCAAGCCTATGGTACCAGGTTTAATTAGCATAGATGACGTGATCGGAATGAGATCACCCCGGATTCGTCATTCACGACATATTATACTACTAATATTTACCCATATAGGTCGTTGGTCAATTTCCACCAAACTATGGATAGGTAAGTTAGGGTCTATAATCAATTTTCTTAGATTTTAGTAAAAGATCATTCCAACAAGGATAAGATTGAAGATCGAATTCATAATCATATTAGTCATGCTCAATATATAAAGTTTTTTTTTTTAAAAAAAAAAAAAAAAAATTAACCCATTCAATGAGTTTTGTCATTTGATTTGAACTCTAATATTGTATCACAACATTATGAGTTGCTTTGTAGTATTTTTGTCACACTATAAATAAGATTTTATGAAATGATACATATTTTAATAAATAAAATAAATATAATTATCTCCAAAGATGCGATCGTTAAAAAAATTACAATGTAATATATATTGTAATATTTTTACAGCATTTAAACAAAATCTTATAAGATGGAGTTTTATTTTTTTAAAAAATAAAATAAAATAAAATAAAATATTGTAGATTATCATTAGTAAATAAAGAAGAAAATAACTTTCTAAACTTATTTCAAGCACCGACAAATCGACGTCTTTGCTAGAGTCTTCATTGACCGCTAATAAAATGGAGATTTTTTTTTAAGAGATAAATGGAGAAGTTTTAAACATGATGTAGAGGTCTTGTGTGGTCCAAACCAACAGAGTCCTATAAAAAACAACTTCCGATAGACTCCACAAAAATTTACTGAGAGTATTATTATTGTGTTTGTGTCAACTTCAATCAATATATCAAGCCAACAGGTAGCACTATGCCAGGGGCCGGCGGACCTTCCCTTATGCTTGGGGGACAAAAGCCCCCCCAAAATAAATAAAAAATTAAAAAAAAACTCTAGTTTTTTTTTAAAATTTCTAAATTTTTATGTTTTTTTATAAGTTCGACTTTCCAAAATTAATTTTTTTACCCTTAAAGATATTAATTTTTTAGTTTTGTCTCCCCTTATCTCAAATCCTAGTTCCGCCCCTCCACTATACATCACATAATTGAATGGAAAATTTTCATGCATGGGACCCCATTAAAATAAAATTGAAAGTATAAAAAACTATTCAAATTTTTGATTTAATTTTATGATATTTACTTTTGCAACTCATTCTGTTGGACGTGCGAGATTTTCTACATAAAAAAACATAAAAAAAATAAAAATAAAGAGATAGTATCATGTTAGATATTATATTTTTATGATATAATTGTTCAATAATATTGACCTAGAACTTTAAAATAATTATTTCATTATTATTTATTTATTTAATAAGAATTAATTTAAGAGTAATGTTTGTTGATAATTTTTTTTTTATCCATCTTATATATGTGGATAAAGATCGACACCACAAATACAAAAAAAAAAAAAATCTCTTTAAAAAAATATAAAAAAAAGTTAACATATACAAGATAAACAATAAATATTACTCTTAATTTAAAAGTTATTTAAAAATATCACGTAAATATTATTAAATGAATATTAAATATAGTTTTAGNGAACAATAAATAGAAACCGAACAGTCAAGTTAAGAAGACAATATAGTGTAGGTATATTTCGCGAACAACCGTTGTACTGCGTATCTGAGCTGCCTCTTCAAATGTCGCGGGAGGTAAAATATTAATGTTGATTTTCACGTCGCCATATTTCGATTAGCTCGCAAAATGTCAGCTCGGAATGTATTGAAGGTCCTCTGTGTACATCAATTAAGCTTTGGATATGAAGAATCACCTTTGCTATTATGTACCAAGTATCTATGCGCTTGTGCATTTCGTAGTGCATAGTTGTATAACCAGTCTCTGTAAATGCGGTATCAATCCGACTCGTCGGAATCGTCTGGTATGTTCGATACCATATTACTTTATTCCTTTTTCTCATACATTTCACATAAATCCACTACTCTTTTTTCCAGATGTTGAATATAGACATATACATCCAATCACCACCAATAGTAATCAGAAAGTAAGTAGGAATTGCTAGTGATAAGCTCTTACCTCTCAGTCTGGACACATTAATGTCAATTAGCTCCAAAAAGGCCTAGTATATATGGATGTTATATATATCCTAGAACAACAAGGTCTCTCTACTGTCTTCTTCTGTACTACTCTAGAAAGAACACAGGTGTGTCTCTCCACCTTTCTTTTAATCTCATTAGCTGCGCGTCTATTCATCCATTGATACTATTAAACTACAATCTGAGTTCACTGATATGCACATATTAATATGTATGTTAGAGCAATAGAGCTAGTGACAATGTGGCACTTATAAATGTTATTAAGTTTTATTATTTATATTCTCATTCATATGGTTTAGTGAACTAACCATCTTTATAGAATTTTATGCTTAGTCGCATTTTATCAGACATTCAAGTTTATAGACTGACCAGCAAGTTTAACTCCAAATCTGTACGAATACACTTATGATGGATAATCTTGGGCATACGCTCCCAAGATGAGTTAATAGTATTGTCTTTGGAACGACAATCCTTATCCTACTCATCAGTTTTACTAGTCTATTGTTTAAAGGGAATATAGACCCACATCCTGAATGTATGAGGTACATGTAGGACATAAATATATTGATGTCAAGTATCAGGGCCCCTCCCTCTTTACCTCTACAGGACTGCAGTGGCCCGGCTGTCTTTCTTAGGCAGGCTCTTTCTCCTACGATTTTCACTCCCCATCTCCTTCGCCGTTGTTCTTCGTACCTTTTGATTCGCCTCATATATGTCTCTGATATTTAGAAACAAATTTAAAATTCATTTATATAGATCATGTAATTATTGAGCTCTGTTGTTCGGTTTATATTATACATAATAATTATATTGTATAAGGTAAGCTCTAAAACAATATCTCCTAATAGTCAATTATTTAATATCTGACACTGCTGTTATGGCCGCTAGTGGTTTTGAGTAAGTTTGCTTAGCGCGACCATACGCTGTGTGAGAGCACGTACATCTTGTCATACGTTTAAGATTATTCGTTGTTGTTTGCTATAATTAGATGCTTTTAGTATGCTCTCTCCTTTTTTATTCCAATAAGAAAGTAAGTCGAAGGACCTGTTGAGGAATCTTTTCTCCTCTCCTCATTAAATGAAGTGGGCCCTTTCATTACAATCTCATTTATTTTATATGCAATGAATTGACAACAACGACAGTGACAAGTTTTTATCGTGTCAACGTGCTCATTGAGATTTGAGATACCTGCTCAATTATTAACGAATGGTTATAGAGAACAGTGAATTTCATTTATTCGTTCAACAGGGGGTTCACGGTTGGGTTTCGGTTATTGGGCAATAAACCGCATGTTTGTCCCGGCTAGATCGGCTTTAGCGCCCGGTATTTCTTATTTTGACTCTTTCTGCAACGGCGAACCGCCCTCAACGTAGGCCCCCGCGGTCAGTTTGCGCCTCCGTCGTTTTTTGATGTGTTTTATATAAAAATGTGTCCTTGTGGATAAACCGGTTACTCGATTTTTCGTGTTATATGAGAATATACAAAATAAAAGATGATATTTATTAATATATTAATTACACTTTTTCGTTCAAAATACAATGTTTATGATAGAAAATGTAAATTTGGTATGAAATACAAATTTATTAATATAAATATTTATGTGAGAACAAAAATGCAAGAATATATTTTGGGTTTATTTCAATAATCAACAGGTAATAAGAGTATATATTTTTATATTTTTTTTTTATTCCTTTTGCTTACACAAGCCTGACAAATGCAGGGAGATCTCCAATCTTAGATAGACTCTTCATGGCTTAGCGAGCTGAGGGATGCAACCAGTACTGCTATGCTCCTCGCTGCTTGTGTAAAAAAGCTCCCTGGCTAGCAGCGGGTTACCAATAGAGGCGCATATTTTTTATTAATTATTTATTTTTAAAATTAACATCATATTTAAAATATCGGATATCTAAACTAAACCTTATTTTTGCTTAAAACAAGATACAGACATTTAGCACATCCAGGCATTATGTATACTGGCCACTCTCCAGCGACGACATCCTTTAAGATTGTGGTACAGTACAGGTGTGACGCTTACCTAATTGCTACAATAAAAGTTGCTCCTCTTTTTCATCTATGGCTCTATAAAGTAATGGCATGTTTACTTATCATAAATATGAGCTTCAAAATCAAGGGCCCCCCATATAATTTTTAGCCTGCTTTCACTTTTTGGAGAAAGGAATAGAACACGGAAAAATACGACATAATTTGGTTTGTTTTGGCTTATGAAGATGAATAATTTAATCTATACGATTTAATTATATTTTACTATAAAAAACCATTGGCATGATTTCTGAGAAATGTTTTCTGTACCGCGCTTACATAACCAGCTTTCTTCATATTATTTATTTATTACAGAGGTAACAGCACACCGCATATTCGGCTAAAAATCATAACCGGTCCATTAATTAAAACGAGTTTTGCATGAAGTTATTTCCGGTTTGTTACCGGTTATCGCGTTAATCGGTTATTTCCGGTTATCCGGTTATAAGCGGTTAATAACCCGCCCGCTTGAACACTCCTAATTTACGTAAAGGGTGTTTGGTAAACTCATTTTTAAATTTTTTGAAAAAACTTCACTTACTCCATAAATTATTATGCTTTTCTCATTTTTTCTTAATTTTAAACCTTTTAATTTAATGTATTTAAATTTTAGAGAAATTTCACAGAAATTTCCTGAACTCCACGCGATTTGAAGAACCCCAACTTTGACTTCTTTCATTTTCACCTCTCAAACTTTCAATTCTATCATAAGACCCCCTTCCGTCTGTTTTCACTGTTAAATTTTTTTAAAATTCCTAAAATTACCCCTGTATTTTAAACAAAAAAAAATTATAAAAAAATCTAAACCCTAAAATGAGGGTATTTTGGAAATTTCAAAAAAAATTTAATGGTGAAAACAGACGGAAGGGGGTCTTATGATAGAAATTGAAAGTTCGGAGGGTAAAAATGAGAGAAGTCAAATTTTGGTTGGGGGTTCTTCAAATCGTGTGGAAGTTCAGGGGACTTCTGTGAAGTTTCCCCTAAATTTTAATTTTTTGCAATCTCTCTCCATTTAAATTTTTCGTTAAATTGTAACTGAAAGGTGTTAAATTACTTAACTATCTTTAATTTTCAATTTTCAATTTTTTTTTTTTTTTTAAAAAGTGACCCACGCTGTGTCACATCGTGACCCAGCATGGGCCAGCCGTGACCCAATGTGGGTCACGGGTGACCCACGGCTAGGTCACCCGTGACCCAGTGGTTCTGACCAAAACAAAATTTTTTTCAATAATTTTTTATTGGCTAATGATAAAGAACATCCCAGGCTGAATGAATAGTTCATTCAGCCTGGACATTTTTTCTTCTTTTGGTGGATCCCACCTCATTAATTTTTATTTTTTTTTATTTTTATTTTTTATACTGAAAGCAGCCCAGGCTGAATGACTGTTCATTCAGCCTGGGCTGAAGACAATCACGACTCTTTTTTATTTGGAAATAAGGATAAATTTGTAATTTTTTTAAAAAGTTAGGGGCATAAAAGTTATTTCACCCATTTGATCGTCTGACTTAATAGAATTGACTAACGGAAGAGGGAATTGCAAAAAATTAAAACTTAAATATATTAAATTAAGAGGTTTTGAAGATCGGGAGGAATTGTAAAAGATATGACAATTCAGGAGTAAGTGAAGTTTCCCTAAATTTTTATTTTTTTATTTTTTTGGGGCACATAACTGATGTGTAAAATAACTTGTCTAAGAGGGATGTGCTTACCGAGAAGAGTAAAGATAAAAGACAGCCTGGGCTGAAATGAATAGCATTTCAGCCCAGGCACATGAACAGTAATTTTATTGTTTATAGGCCCGTGAACAGTGTATTTTTTTTTTTTTCTCCTCTGATTTAGCCCAGGCTGAAACACTGTTTGTTTCAGCCTGGGCTGATATGAATCATGACTCTACCGAGAAAGCCTTCAACCTATGGGTGGCATTATACCGAAAATACCCCTATGTATTTATTCTCTCACAAATAGAGCAGGCGCCTTCTCTAGAAGCCTCCGCATCTCTCACAAATATAGAATACGTTCTAGCCTTCCAGCAATGCCTCTGAGAAAAATCTCTCTCTCTGAAAAATCTCTCTGAAAAATTCTCCCTACGTTCCCTCTCTCACTGCCAAAAGTGCGGAGTCCAGAGACATGATCGAGAAGACCCATCAGATCGAGTCAGTGTAACAACTAATTAAGATGCCAAAAATGGTTGAAAGTGATTCAAAGAAGAAAATTCCAGAAGAAGATGAGAGGACCGTAGGAGTACTTGTTAGAGAAAATGGACTGCAAGTCTGAAACAGAGGACTCACTTGAATTTAAGGGATGAGATTTTTCAGAGAAATTTTTCTGAGAGAGAGAGATTTTTCTCAGAGGCATAGCTGGAAGGCTAGAACGTATTCCATATTTGTGAGAGATGCGGAGGCTTCTAGAGTACTAGGCGCCTGGTCTATTTGTGAGAGAATACTGCACTACTCTTGGTTTTGAAACGGATTCCTCATCTTTTAGCCTTGATCGGCTCTCAAACCGGCCGGCCTAAGCCTAAGACACAAATGGAAATCTCGTTCCAGCTTTTAGCCAGTATACCTCTTTGATCCTTTGTTTGGCTCTTGTTGGGGATCTTCCTTCTTCCAATGAATATTCGAATTCAACAACTTAGAGTAAAAGAAGGGATAGCTATGGCTAGCCTTTAAAACCCAATACCCGACTTTTAGGAGACAACCCAAACACCCGACTTCCGGAAAAACACAGAGGGTATTTTCGGTATAATGCCACCCATGACTTAAAAGGCTTCCTCAGTAAGCACATCCCTCTTAGACAAAGTTACTGTACACATTAGTAATATACACTAAAAAAAAAGAAAAGTTTGCAAACACCCTCATTAATGGTTATAAACAGACTTACAAAAAAAAAAAAAAAAGAAATAAAAAAGAATGGTAATAAACAGAGACACGTCATTTTAGCTTTAACGAGGTGGTCAAGGGGCAGATGAATATATATATATTTTTGTAAGTGGGGCAGATGAAATTGATTTAGGTTGAAACATTACCAAGTACTAGAAGTGCAAAACAGCTTAGGGAAAGACAAAATAAAGAAAAAAAAACTATCATTCCTAATTTTATTGTAATTTTAAATCATAAATCACTGCAACTCAAAAGAGATTATAATTTTTATTTTTACGTTATTTTAGTTGTATAATAGTTGTAAAATAATCTATTGAATAATTTTTTTTTTTATTAAAAAACACCTTTAATTTACACCAAGAAAAAAAAAAAAAAACCCCCTACAAGAGAAGAAGGGTTGGAGCTAATTACACTGTCACTGTAGAGGTGAAAGTCCCATCAGTGGTGATTGCTCCAAACACTCCCTCCTCTATGAGCGCTCTCTCTCTCTCTTTCTTTTTGTGTCCCATTAAGAGTTCCTTCATCCTAAACTCACCGTCTTCAATCTCCCCTATGCCATAAGCCTTCGATAGCGCCCATCTCTAGCCTAATCACGGCCCGGGCCGTGATTAGGCTAAGTTTGACCTGCTTGTGAACTACCTGTCATTACGTTTTCTTTGAAAGTTCGTGCTGTGACAACGGTGCTATGAGTTATATGAGGGACCTACATTAGCCTCCTAAGCCCAATGGCCCCACTGCACATGAACCTCTTGGATTGGCCGGCCTTCTTCAACTACCATTCCTAGGGTGGCTCCAACCAGTCACAAGGGTGGGTTTTTTTTAAGTCAATTTTTTTTTTTGAAAATTTTAAAAGTTGACCGTATTTTCAGTAAAAAAAAAAAAAGTAAATTCTAAATATTTTTGATAGTTTATAGGTTTCAGTTTGGAGAAGCATGTGAGATTAGGGTGATAATTTAGCGGTAAAAAATATTTTACCTAAACAAAAAATTAAAAACATAAAAGACAGAGAAAGAGGGTAGACTATCTAATTATGTGTTATCTTCTCATGTAATCATGGGGTGTGTTTGGGAAAGGTTATGGGTTATGGGTTGTGGGTTGTTGACTTTTGATGTGATATAAAGTAGGGGGAATGTTGTAAATTTTTTGTATGGAAAAGTGAAAATTTTTATTTTTTAGTGAATTTTTTATTTTAATAGTAATAAAAAAATGAAAAAAGTTGTTAAAAGTGGTTGATGTGAATATAAAAGTGAAAAAATATTTTTTTTTGGGTTAAGAAAAAGTGATAAATAGTGAAAACCAATAAATAGTAACAACTTTGCCCAACGTAACCAAGAATTATTTTAAAGAATTTTGTGAAGAATTAAACAGGCGCTGAAAGATAAGCATATGAGACCAAAAATGTCCAATTCTGATTAAACATCCATAAAAGTTGAAGGAATTTGGTGTGTGTAAAACAGAGAATGTTGACTTTGGTGCTTATTTCCCTGATCTTATCTTGGAAAATCTTCAGCAATCTTTTGCATAATGGGGCAAGAACGTACGTCTGCTTGACTGCTTTTGATGTCAATTTATGGGAATAGTGTTTCAGTAAAAGCTCTTTATAAGGGATATTCAACTTGGGCCTTCTTTATTTTGAAAAAGCATTTGGCAATTGGCATGGAAAAAATAAAAATAAAAAAAAAGTACGTGATGTAGGACATACTTAATCTATTATGAGCCGGCGCGAGAGAGAGACATTTATCTGCAAAATAAATGAGTGACGAGGTGGACAGCAGATATTTTTCCAGTTATCAGAAAAAGAGATAAGTGTGCATTAAAAGGAGGAGCTCTCATGTTCTCAAGCACTGAAGACCTTTCTTTACCAGCAGCATTTCCAGGTTCTTTATTCTCTCATTTCGTATATTGTACTGCTGCTTTTAGAACACGTCTTCTCTCTTCAATCCTATGCATTTGTGAAATCATATACTTAGATTGTTATATGAACTGTGTATATAATAATCATCTTCACTTCAATTATTTTGCTAGCTAATCATTGGAAAATATACTGTGTTATAGTACGTTATACACAGATATAGGTGAAAAAGATGACCTTTAAGAAGTACCAGAAGACTAAATTTACATATATATATATATTAAAAAAAAAATAATAGAGTACTTAGTAACTCTCGACCCGATCTTCACCGGACCAGGATCCTCTCCGTTCTTTTAAAAATAAGAGTAAAATTATCATTTTACATTAATCCAAACTCATCTTCACCATGGATATATCAAAAATTGGAAAACGCTGAGAATTGTGCATGCTTTTGAAATTGCTCTGTGCTCAGGAAAAAAGATGTTTTGTAGATTTTGATTCTATTCTATCATTAGTGATGGTTTAATTGTTTGTGTTACAATATTTAGAAAAATATATTTTATATTCAATTTCAGATTATTTCATACTGATTTAGTCTAGAATATAGTTGTTCACCGACTCTTAGCTTCTCTAGAGATCAGTGTAATTCAGTTGAATATACTTCAATATATAAGATGTAGCCCTTAACGGTTTATGGTTGGTTTCTGTTTCGACTAGGAAGAAGGAACTGACGGAAGAAAGAAGATGGCCTGCCAAGCTGCAAGTCATGTTTCGAAAAAGGGTCTTAAAATGCAAAGAGATGGTCATTGACATCCCATTTGTTCTTGAGCCTCCCGCGTGGCCGGAGTGCTGCATCCTACAGGGTTTCCAAAGAAATTCGCATGGTAAACAAAGAAGCCTATACTCCTAAGTTAATCACAATCGGCCCTCTTCATAATAATTACTGCAGGGAAGAATTCAGGGACATGGAAATGCAGAAACTGAGATATTTGAGAGAGTTCTGTTATAGGACTGGGAAGAGCCACGAGGATCTTGCACGCCATCATTGAAGGGAAAGAAGTAGAAATCCGTCATTGTTATGCGGAGACCTCAGAACTCCACCAGTAAAGAGTTTTGTAAACATGATTCTATTGGATGGCGTTTTTATAATTGAGCTCTTCGTGAGGGATTTTGAAAAGAAAGAACACGACAAAAAAGAAATGAAAAGAAAGAACACGAAAAGAAAGAATATGAAGATTATTTATTAAGCAAACCGTGCTGAAGGATGGTATACAGCATGACTTGTCTTCTACTTGAGAATCAGCTTCCTTTTTTTGTTCTTGAGGATTTATATATGTCCGGGGCTGAAGGCCAGCAAATGATCAAGAAAGCAGAAAGACGACGCGCCTGAAAACATAGTACTCAAGGATACTCACTTTCTTAAGCTTTGCGCGAGTACTTTTCTAATATAAAGCGCAAACGACAAACATTGATGCAAAAGTAAAACATTTCACAGATTTGCTGAGCTATTTTTTCCATCCATCATACCTGAAGGCAACCGAAGAAGGCGATTGATCAACTATATAGTGCCACAAGCTTGATGAGGCAGGAGTGAAATTCAAAAAGTTAAAGAAAGAGCACCTACTTGACATACAATTCAATAAAGGTAATGTTAAACTTAGTTAATTTATATTTTAGCACTTTTTCTTAAATGTGAACTTAAACCTCATTTTTAATTAAGTGAAGTTAAACATGTAAAATATTTTTTTTTAAAATTAAAAGTAATTGATAGAGACAAATTTGAACTTGGGACTTTTGACTTGAATACTACGTTCTTATTTTAAAGCTTAAAACTAATAAAAAATAATTAATGTAATCATTTAATTTATATTTTAACAGGGTATGTGCTTAAACTACTGTCACCGTACTTAATTGCTGCATGGCTCT